>CM072156.1:5109610-5155564 GCA_036850595.1 Rhyacichthys aspro | reverse complement strand
GACAGGTTTGATGTCCCGCCCTTTGAGTCAGAGCGTTGGGGACACATTATTTGAATTTGTCCAAACAACAGACATGTACAAAGACACAGCTCCAAACTGTGGACGTAGTGACATTATCATCATTATTAAAAACATTTCTGAAGTCCATGTGAGAGTTGGTTTGGCGTCACTCTGGGTACTCAGTCATGTCGAGTGCTTGTATGTGTGATCGAGTAGTGTTGCTGTAACTTGGTGTTCCAAACGAGATGTTAATGTAGTGTCAGCTATTCATTACACCCACCTAATATCACCACCAGCCGCTACTGAGAGAAGCAACAGTGAACCAAGGCTGGAAAAAGACTAAACAAAGACCATTAAACCAAAGCTGAATGAGAAGAACTGTCTCGCTGTTCGTCTTCAAACATTTCAAAGGTTATGGCTTATTGTCGATCAAATGCAGAGTCACATCCAATGGGTTAATTGTTTTTGGGAATAATCGCTGACCTCTTTATGTGTAAATAAACTTTCTACCCTAAAAAGAAATAAAACACAATAAATCTTGACTTTCAGGTCCCAAAGTCATCTAACCAAACAAGACAACATAGTATTTGGACTATTTTGTTGCTGGAAAAATTGCAGATTCAACATAAGGACACAGCCGTAAACTGCTTCATTTTCTCCTTTATTTTGTCTGACTGTTTTCCTTCTGTTTTTCTCTTGAACGAGTCCGATTTGAATAAAGTGTGGTGTTCCTCCTCCACAGGTCAGTCCACAGCAGACGACCTGCTCGCTTCCTACCTGATGCACATTTCCATTACAGCGGGGTTTACAGCCCATTTGCTTTTAAAAGTAAAAGAACAAAAACAACACAAAGGTAAAGGTTGAAAACCCAATCTGCTGCAGAGAATGGTGTCACCTGACAGCACCTCCGACACAACTGGGTCGGAACAAGGAGTTTTCTCTTTGATCTGCTCATTTATTACTGCTTTCCCTTGAATTCTCAGTCATCCATAATTCTCTTTTATTCTTTGTGTTTTGAAGCACTCGCGATTTTCTTTATTACATTTAATAGTATTAGAAATCACCAAATGACTCAAATGCAATAACAAATGATCACTTTCCATTTCACTCTGTCCAATTAGCATGAAAAATGAGCTTAAATCCACTTTACTGACTGGAATTTTAAAAACACTTTCACTTCTGCCTCTCAAAATGGTCTTTATTTCACAAAGCCTCTCTTCTTAATCTCCTCTTGCTCTGTTCTTTTCAGTTTCACAATGCAAAGTGGCAGAGTGTTATCAACATTTGTTCACAGCCTCAAACTTGTGTGTGGGATTCTCAAACACTTTTGTGACTATTACGTAAGTGATATGAGCTGCTGCAGGCTCTTTTATTTTTCCCCTCGACTCTCACTGTTCATTTACTGAGTCCAGACTAGTTGCATTAAAGAAGTCAGTTTAGGTTAGTATTGTAATGAGACTATTTGATTTGGTATTGATGGACCATTCATTTTCTTAGGCAACAAATGAGGAAAAGACAAGCGGCCAAAGAGAGGTCTAAACGTGAGATTTTTTGGTTCAAGTCCAGGTTTAAGTCTGTAAAAATGGAAAAGTAGCGTCGACTCTTTATAAATAAAAGTGTGGCTTTAAGTAGCAGACAGATTCAGAATTTAATTTTAACTCAGAAAGGGTCATGAATGAGCATTTTCATGGTCAGGAAGCAGTTTCAATGCTTCATTTCCTTTCATTAAGAGTGCACTCTATTTTCTTACAAAAGGAAAGTAAGTAAATGGATCCCATAATGCATTGCGCCATACCTTTTTTCTGAATACTTGATGGGCTGATCACAATGGCATTAGTTTCAATTACAGCACAGCAACCTATATTAAGTTTTTAAAAGCACTACTTTTGTATACAGTATCTATGCACTGACTCCATTATCATGCCATCATTCCATTAAAAGACGTAATAACTCTTACAAATTGTTGTTGTTGCTATTATTAATATTATTATTATTATTATTAATTTAATTTGAATTTTCCTGGGATTATGCTGGATTTAAGTCTGTTTTATTTGTTTTATTGTCTCTTTTGTTGTTCTTTTTATTGTTTTTTGCAGTACTTTTTTCATGTTGTTTTATTGTCTTTAGTGGATGTTCTAATTGTTTTCTTCATCTTTTAATGGGATTGTGTAAAGCACTTTATAACCATGTCAATGCTCATGACATTTCACACACAGGTAAAGGAAGGGGAGCTCTAGAGAGGTATATTTGGACAATTCAGACTGAGCTTCTTGGTCCACAGTTTGTCTTGTCCGTCAGTCGATTCCTGCAAATATAAAGTATGCATTGGCTCATCTTTAAAGCTTATGATCATCCAGTTCAGTCAGACTCTCCACCCTCCAAGCTCCAAAAATATTGGAATGACCTTCCCTTCACAGACAGGTCCCGATGAGTAACCCAGCTCAAGGTAAAAATTAATGTCTTTAGGAAACATCTCACAAATGCCCTAAATCACAGCTTTACATGCACCACACACTCAGCCCTGGCTCTGACTGCTATTGAACCTCCAGTCACCGTCTGCAACAGCTCACATTCTCCACATTCACAGTGATATGAGAAGCACACATGGCTCTTATGTGTGCATAAATGCAGGTAGTTTCTCTTCAAATCGAACAATGAGAAGTTTTTAAACTTAGAAACACATACATTTAAAAAATACACACAATGTTACAATGCATTTCATCTGTTGTATGACTTTTTCTTGTTCTTACATAAACTATAAGCATATATATATAGAATTGAGCAGTTGTTCCATAGCACAGCCAGCCATTGGAACTATTTTTCTTTTCTTCACAAAGATTCAGTCTGGTCTTTGTGGATTTGACTTGGACCTCCAGTGGGCAGAAACAACAGGAGCAGATTAATGCCCACGGTTGTAATTGATTGACATTGACATGACATTGAACCAATAAGAGAACAGCACCAGCAGCCGCAGAATAAACAGCCTGTCCACACAATTTAATAGATATACAAAGCATTGAATAAAACTGCAGCATTTTAAATAAACAGTACTGGCCAGTTTAACAGGATTGGAACAGAGTAGAAACTGCTGTGAAGGAAAGCAATCCCAGACCCATGTTTCAATCTATATTACCTGTTATTTTCACAGCCATTCTTTTAATAGGGTTTTTAAACATGACCATAATGATGTAAATAAATACTCATTTATATTCTACACAGTTTCGTGAGACATTAATCAAAGAGACTTTGGTGGAGATGCGGCTGCTATCAGAGACAGCTGCTTCCCTCAAGATTAGTCCACTCTGGTGTAAGAGGAAACATGTTTTCATGTCGTGCTCAATCTTTTAGTTTGCTCTGTCCAACATCACCCTACGGCCAAAAATTGTGTTTTGATGGTACTTAGTGTTTATCCACTCAGCATGTCTACAGACTGGAGGCACAACACCAGCAACCGGTCACAGGGTTATCCAGGGATTCCCACCAACTCCACTTCAAAGAGACACAGACCGTCACACGGTGCTGCACAGGAACTCTGGGTTTAAATACTCAGCCACAACCTTTGGGGGAACACATGGACAATAAGACAAAATGCCTCAAATCTGGAAATCCCACTGTATTGTTCCAGGAAAAAAAAAAGGTTAATAACTTGGTGTGATCATGTTTTAGAAAAATGATAACAAAGAATATTAATGGTGTGTAAAGTAATGCGTGGGTTTGTGCCCTTTTATTATTTGTCTCAGATTATAATTTGATATTGTGTCTCTCCCTAAAAGTCTTGGTCTTGGATTCTTTTTACCTTTGTAAACTAACTCTGTCTCCTTCACCAAACACTAACCTCCATGAGTCTGGACCTGGTCTAAGACTGGACTAACTCTGTCTCCTTCACCAAACACTGACCTCCATGAGTCTGGACCTGGTCTAAGACTGGACTAACTCTGTCTCCTTCACCAAACACTGACCTCCATGAGTCTGGACCTGGTCTAAGACTGGACTAACTCTGTCTCCTTCACCAAACACTGACCTCCATGAGTCTGGACCTGGTCTAAGACTGGACTAACTCTGTCTCCTTCACCAAACACTAACCTCCATGAGTCTGGACCTGGTCTAAGACTGGACTAACTCTGTCTCCTTCACCAAACACTAACCTCCATGAGTCTGGACCTGGTCTAAGACTGGACTAACTCTGTCTCCTTCACCAAACACTGACCTCCATGAGTCTGGACCTGGTCTAAGACTGGACTAACTCTGTCTCCTTCACCAAACACTAACCTCCATGAGTCTGGACCTGGTCTAAGACTGGACTAACTCTGTCTCCTTCACCAAACACTAACCTCCATGAGTCTGGACCTGGTCTAAGACTGGACTAACTCTGTCTCCTTCACCAAACACTGACCTCCATGAGTCTGGACCTGGTCTAAGACTGGACTAACTCTGTCTCCTTCACCAAACACTAACCTCCATGAGTCTGGACCTGGTCTAAGACTGGACTAACTCTGTCTCCTTCACCAAACACTGACCTCCATAAGTCTGGACCTGGTCTAAGACTGGACTAACTCTGTCTCCTTCACCAAACACTGACCTCCATGAGTCTGGACCTGGTCTAAGTCTGGACTAACTCTGTCTCCTTCACCAAACACTAACCTCCATGAGTCTGGACCTGGTCTAAGACTGGACTAACTCTGTCTCCTTCACCAAACACTAACCTCCATGAGTCTGGACCTGGTCTAAGTCTGGACTAACTCTGTCTCCTTCACCAAACACTAACCTCCGTGAGTCTGGACCTGGTCTAAGACTGGACTAACTCTGTCTCCTTCACCAAAGACTAACCTCCATAAGTCTGGACCTGGTCTAAGACTGGACTAACTCTGTCTCCTTCACCAAACACTAACCTCCATAAGTCTGGACCTGGTCTAAGACTGGACTAACTCTGTCTCCTTCACCAAACACTGACCTCCATGAGTCTGGACCTGGTCTAAGACTGGACTAACTCTATCTCCTTCACCAAACACTGACCTCCATGAGTCTGGACCTGGTCTAAGACTGGACTAACTCTGTCTCCTTCACCAAACACTGACCTCCATGAGTCTGGACCTGGTCTAAGTCTGGACTAACTCTGTCTCCTTCACCAAACACTAACCTCCATGAGTCTGGACCTGGTCTAAGTCTGGACTAACTCTGTCTCCTTCACCAAACACTGACCTCCGTGAGTCTGGACCTGGTCTAAGACTGGACTAACTCTGCCTCCTTCACCAAACACTGACCTCCGTGAGTCTGGACCTGGTCTAAGACTGGACTAACTCTGCCTCCTTCACCAAACACTAACCTCCGTGAGTCTGGACCTGGTCTAAGACTGGACTAACTCTGTCTCCTTCACCAAACACTAACCTCCATGAGTCTGGACCTGGTCTAAGACTGGACTAACTCTGTCTCCTTCACCAAACACTAACCTCCATGAGTCTGGACCTGGTCTAAGACTGGACTAACTCTGCCTCCTTCACCAAACACTAACCTCCATGAGTCTGGACCTGGTCTAAGACTGGACTAACTCTGTCTCCTTCACCAAACACTAACCTCCATGAGTCTGGACCTGGTCTAAGACTGGACTAACTCTGTCTCCTTCACCAAACACTAACCTCCATGAGTCTGGACCTGGTCTAAGACTGGACTAACTCTGTCTCCTTCACCAAACACTAACCTCCATGAGTCTGGACCTGGTCTAAGACTGGACTAACTCTGTCTCCTTCACCAAACACTGACCTCCATGAGTCTGGACCTGGTCTAAGACTGGACTAACTCTGTCTCCTTCACCAAACACTAACCTCCATGAGTCTGGACCTGGTCTAAGACTGGACTAACTCTGTCTCCTTCACCAAACACTGACCTCCATGAGTCTGGACCTGGTCTAAGACTGGACTAACTCTGTCTCCTTCACCAAACACTAACCTCCATGAGTCTGGACCTGGTCTAAGACTGGACTAACTCTGTCTCCTTCACCAAACACTGACCTCCATGAGTCTGGACCTGGTCTAAGACTGGACTAACTCTGTCTCCTTCACCAAACACTAACCTCCATGAGTCTGGACCTGGTCTAAGACTGGACTAACTCTGTCTCCTTCACCAAACACTAACCTCCGTGAGTCTGGACCTGGTCTAAGACTGGACTAACTCTGTCTCCTTCACCAAAGACTAACCTCCATAAGTCTGGACCTGGTCTAAGACTGGACTAACTCTGTCTCCTTCACCAAACACTAACCTCCATAAGTCTGGACCTGGTCTAAGACTGGACTAACTCTGTCTCCTTCACCAAACACTAACCTCCATGAGTCTGGACCTGGTCTAAGTCTGGACTAACTCTGTCTCCTTCACCAAACACTAACCTCCATGAGTCTGGACCTGGTCTAAGTCTGGACTAACTCTGTCTCCTTCACCAAACACTGACCTCCATGAGTCTGGACCTGGTCTAAGACTGGACTAACTCTGCCTCCTTCACCAAACACTGACCTCCGTGAGTCTGGACCTGGTCTAAGACTGGACTAACTCTGCCTCCTTCACCAAACACTAACCTCCGTGAGTCTGGACCTGGTCTAAGACTGGACTAACTCTGTCTCCTTCACCAAACACTAACCTCCATGAGTCTGGACCTGGTCTAAGACTGGACTAACTCTGCCTCCTTCACCAAACACTAACCTCCGTGAGTCTGGACCTGGTCTAAGACTGGACTAACTCTGTCTCCTTCACCAAACACTAACCTCCATGAGTCTGGACCTGGTCTAAGACTGGACTAACTCTGTCTCCTTCACCAAACACTAACCTCCATGAGTCTGGACCTGGTCTAAGACTGGACTAACTCTGCCTCCTTCACCAAACACTAACCTCCATGAGTCTGGACCTGGTCTAAGACTGGACTAACTCTGCCTCCTTCACCAAACACTAACCTCCATGAGTCTGGACCTGGTCTAAGACTGGACTAACTCTGTCTCCTTCACCAAACACTAACCTCCATGAGTCTGGACCTGGTCTAAGACTGGACTAACTCTGTCTCCTTCACCAAACACTAACCTCCATGAGTCTGGACCTGGTCTAAGACTGGACTAACTCTGTCTCCTTCACCAAACACTGACCTCCATGAGTCTGGACCTGGTCTAAGACTGGACTAACTCTGTCTCCTTCACCAAACACTAACCTCCATGAGTCTGGACCTGGTCTAAGACTGGACTAACTCTGTCTCCTTCACCAAACACTGACCTCCATGAGTCTGGACCTGGTCTAAGACTGGACTAACTCTGTCTCCTTCACCAAACACTAACCTCCATGAGTCTGGACCTGGTCTAAGACTGGACTAACTCTGTCTCCTTCACCAAACACTGACCTCCATGAGTCTGGACCTGGTCTAAGACTGGACTAACTCTGTCTCCTTCACCAAACACTAACCTCCATGAGTCTGGACCTGGTCTAAGACTGGACTAACTCTGTCTCCTTCACCAAACACTAACCTCCATGAGTCTGGACCTGGTCTAAGACTGGACTAACTCTGTCTCCTTCACCAAACACTAACCTCCATGAGTCTGGACCTGGTCTAAGACTGGACTAACTCTGTCTCCTTCACCAAACACTAACCTCCATGAGTCTGGACCTGGTCTAAGACTGGACTAACTCTGTCTCCTTCACCAAACACTAACCTCCATGAGTCTGGACCTGGTCTAAGACTGGACTAACTCTGTCTCCTTCATCAAACACTAACCTCCATGAGTCTGGACCTGGTTCTAGTGTTCACTTTGTCTCGCCCTGACATGGTCATGGTCATGGTCTTGGTCTTGACTCGGTCTCGGTCAGTGTGGTCGTGACTGTAAAAGACTTAAACTAATGGCTCCCCAACATGACAAAGGAATACTCATAACTCAAAACAGTGTTGTTTTTAGTGTTAATTTAATGGAATAAAAGGATAGATTTATAATGTCTTGAAGACTGTGTGGGATTTTTGTCACAAGGAGCTCAGATTTCAATTTCAAAAAGCTGATATAGCTTGCTTTTCATGCAGCCTGCCTCACACAGCTGATGCACCTCAGTTTCCTCCCTCTCTGGATGTTTGCCTCTCCCTGAGACCAATTAGACATAGTTTATGGAATACACAGTTTTCCCCACCCCTGCCTTTATTACGCACTAACACACACACTAAGAGGCCTTTGGGTAAATTTGTATCCAGTTAGCCAATGGGCTGGGATGGTACCTCGACGGCCCTCTAGAGTGAGATCGAAGGAAATGAGAAATAAGGAGGAAGGAAGAATGAGTCCACTAGAGCGAGAGAAAGAGAGGACACAGGGTGAAGATGGGGACACACTTGAGAAAATGGGAGGAAAAAGATGATGAATAAAGGAAAAAATAAAAGCGATGACATTAAAGGCTCAGGAATATTGCAACACGAGAGGAAAGAGGGAACAGACATCAAAAGTGGAATGAAGGAGGGGTGGATGAGCGTGGTTCTTCTTCACCTCCTCTTCCTCTCTGCGAATGCGAGCGACACCGCCAAAAGCAAAAGTGTGGCGTCATGTTTGACTATTGGCTCACATCAGTCATCTTTAGCTGGCTCCTGCTGCGGTGGTGAGTGCGTTTGCATGAGAATCACATTCCCCCGGGGCAACACTCAGACTCGGGCACAGAGGCGTGGCGCATTAGGCTGAATGTGAATTGTCTCTTCCTCAAGCATCAACACTGAGCAAAGGACCTGAAAGATCATCTGTGCCCGCCATGCGAAAACAAATGAAAGGAAATCATGTCGTCTCGAGGCAAAACACGTATGATGTCCTCGTTTTTCAGTAAAAACATGTCACCTGGATTTGTCAGACCAAGACTGTTACTGCTGCTGGTATTTGGATCGTCTCATAATTACTACTTTGATCCTATCCAACCTATTGAGGCACTACCGAGGTTTCCTTAAACTCAGTGACAATTTAATTATGAGTTGGATAAACTATGATGGATTAGCAAATATTATTTTACAAGTGGGATTCACAGTGCTGCTGACTGTAGTTAAGTTAAGGGGTACTTTTTACACGGGCCATGCAGATTTGGACAGCTTTTTTCCCTTAATAACTAAAACCATCACTTGAAAACAGCATTTTGTGTTTATTTGAGTTATCTTTGTCTATATTTCAATTTGTTTGGTGATCATAAACGGTTAAATGTGAAAAATGTGCAAAAAAATATGAAATCAGGAAGGGAGCAAACACTTTTTCACACAGTAGATAAAGAGCTGCCTAAGGGCTGGTTTTCATTGTTTTGACATTAAATATGAATTTGTCGTTTACATTTTCTTTGTCCGTTTATATGGCAACTAGCCACAGCAAAGTGGGTCTGGAACCCCTCTTACTGAACCCGACTTCAACTGAGATTAATCCTTCCTGACCAATCATAACTGTTTATCTAAAATGGGGCGGGATTTATGCAATCGTCTTTATACAACGCTCTTTTCCTGATTGGTTGCATGTTTTTCAAAGTGCATCATTCCAGAGGCAGCTTATTTTGCATCTGTTCGTCCTGTTCTCTGAATTTTTATGACTATCAAATTGCACAAGTTCAATCAACATCCATTTGTCCAGGCTCCTGGAAATTAAACCTGAAGTGAGAGAGATCAGATTTATTCTTTGTAAATAGGAAAGAAAAAGATTTGGGGTGGCTGGCCTTTGTTCATATTCGACGGTACAAGAGCTGATGATCACGTGACCAGATCAGGTCTATGGTTTAAAGTGTTATTGGACGTGTGTGATTTGATAAAGGTGCACAATATGACTGCATATTAAAGCTGCACTGTTGCAAAGCTTTTTTAATTCACTCATTAACCCAACCTAGGAAGAAGCACCAATCAGCAGAGTAACGTGTGCTGTGGTCTGTTTTAGGACTGTTTTTACAATGGCTCAGGATCAGCTGGTATCTCCAACACTTTGGTTGTCTTTTAGAAAACTTCCCTCTCCTTTTTGTTGCAGTGTTTCATGCAGAGGGATTTGTTTAATATACAGTATATTCAGCTGATCGTACTGGTGTCACGTTCTGGAAACCTGTCTTAAGCCTTTAGCCAATGTATAACCTTAATTTCTCTATACATTAATTAAAAGCACTAGGCGTCTTCCTGAGGAAATGATGGGAGGAAAGTAAACGCTATACTTCGTTCAGTAAAGGTCAGTCCATTTAGCCCTGAAGCAGCAGACCGTCCATGCCTTGTTAATTTAGTGATAGATATTTGTGGCTAGTCAAATCAGAAATAGATAACCTGTGGCAAAGCTCCTCTCACACGAACAAGCACCTGACGCCACACCAACGCTAACATCACTGCATGTACCGTTCCGACTCTCAGACGGCTCCCGAAGAAGCTGCTCCTCGCTGCACTCGTTTCTTTCTCTCTAATGATGCCATAGCTAAAATGTTAATTACAGCTAAAAAGAGAAACGATTGTGAATATCAAACAGCAATTAGCATGTATCATCATCATCATTACCACCATTACTGCAGCACAAGATGGAGGAGTATTTACCAAACGGTGAAATGCTCATCAGTTGCATATTCAGGGTCTGGAATGCTTTAGATGCTATGTAAAAAAAAAAAAAAAAAGTCAAAATTTGCATAATTAATGTAGCTTCAAAATTAACCATGTTGCACATCCTGAGACCACAACAAGGTAGAATGAGCCTGCTGTGCCCACTGCAAAGACTTTAAGAAAACAGAAAGATAAGAGTGGATACATACATAATGAGTGTGTCTGCTTCATAGCACTGCGCTCATTAGAAGCACCCACATTTGTTCCATCAGACTTCTCGGTTACACTGGCCTTTCCTCACACTGCTACAGTTTTCAGATTTAAATCCTTCTCGGGGTGTCATCTCATCACAGCACAGCTCCGGCTGATGGATTGGATAACCAGGATGAGGTCATTACCCTTCACTCTTTCCATGTGGAACTAAATGTCTCCTCCCTTTTGTTCTCACTACACTATTACACTCAAAGCTGAAAGGTCAATCTGCGCTCATGGCCCCCACAGGATATACTTAGTTTTTCACATTACTTAGCATTTACAACCTCATACTCCTCTCACATCTTTTCCATAAAGCAAATGTACACTCTCATGTTTGAGGGACCCGTTTTGCTGCAACAACTTGCACAGTTCTTCTCCGCAAAGTTGAAAATAATAGTATTATTGAGGGAATACAACCTGCTGAAAAAGCCAAAGGGTACAATGGTTTTTTTTGTCATGTTCTTGGTTCTGTTTCAAAGGCGTCTGTTATTTGGCTGCGTCTAACAAGAACTCAGAGCCTTTTTATTTTTAGGGTTTTTGTATTTTTCACTTTCAATGGCAATCGTGCACTGTGAAGACACATCTGTAAAGCTCTTTTTACAAAAAAATGCAATTGGGCTCCTCCACAACTGTACAGTTACAACTTGACCTACACAAGTCTAATGATGGACAAACAGGATCTAATGTAGGCTCCAGTATTAGTCCACTATTAACACGAATGGTGCGTGAGTTTGTGGTGTCGAAGAGCATTGACAGGTAAAAGATGGCCAACAAACTAAACTCTCAAAACAGAACAATACTCAGGACAAGGACGAGACCTACCTGTTCCAATGCTCTAAGCCAGTAGACAGTACATTCACACACATTTCTGTTCTCTGTGTGTCAGACCATGTCCAGTGTGTGCAATACTTTTTGGTATTGATTGTACGTTGTTTTGTGGAGCTGTATCACCGTCTGCTGCAGCTTGCTTTACTGGGTTATGTGTTTCACTGCAGTAAATACCCATATTTCTTATCATAATGTTAGACGTGTTGCTGTCACTTTAATTTCAGAAAAATATAAATCTTGCACAAAGCCTGCTCGCCCTTCTGTCACTGTGGCTTACCTTGTTGCACAAAGGAGCCGTACACAAACCACATGGAGTTGTAGAGCGTGGTGGAGGACACAGCTCCCATGGGTAACCGCGGAGGGTTGAGCCAGTTGAGCAGGTACACCAGGATGCCAACCAGGAGCACGGTGCCTGCGATGCACGCCCACAGCGACAGGTCGAAGGGCGCCAGGCAAGCGAACATGTCCACCGTGCGCTCAGCCTTGCGCAGCAGAACGCCCACAGAATAATCCATGTAGCGAGTGGTGAAGTCCACAACGCTCTCTCGCTCAGGCGTGATGGTCAGGGCAGAGAGTCCCACGTCGGCTCGCTGCAGGAGGCAGAGGGGAGAGCACGTGTCAACAGTGTGCTGATGTGTAGGTGAGACACATGGCTTCAAAAGAGTGGACAGCATGGACGAGTATCACATCAAAAACTTACCAAAGAAACTTGAGAACAGTGTAATTTATAATATAAGCATAATATAAGCTGGTGGAAATTCTTCTCTTTGTCTCTGTGGTTACATAAAGACTCAAGGTAAGTGTCTTCTGTATGTGCTGCTAAAAAAATCAGAGTTGAACAAGATAGTTGGGTATCTTCACACAGTTCTTCCCACGCCTGACTGTGCCTTGATCTTTATGTCATGAGTCTGATTGTGTTTAATGCAATAAAGACAAAACAGACGTCTGCAAAGTAAAGGTTGTGATCCATCAAGCAGGAACAGCTGCTGATACAAGACGCTTGCGATGTTTTATTGAAACATGTTGCTTTCTTTTTTCTTCTCAGACAGTTGTTAATAACAAGAACATGACAAGATTAATGTGAGAAATTGTTGCTGCTTTGTTTTATAACTCAAGTCACTGGATAAACCATAAACTGCAGTGTTTCAGAGTCTTGGTGCAGAATGCGGGACAGACTGGTAAACACTCATTTTAGGACCTTTCAAACCTCTTTTGACTCTTTTAAGAACAAAAAGTGTGCTGTGTTGAACTGATACAACACTACAACATATGATAGATGCTTAATAGGCACAATCACGTGTTATATGCACATCTCTCATGGACAGATGGAGCCGAAGTTAGTTTAAAACGTATTGTTCCCCATTCTGTACTGCGCACGTATGGTCTAATTACACGGCAATTCTACAGAGTCTGCAGGTAGATTATAATGATGAAGCATTGAGAATATTGTTAATGAAACCTAAATGGACCAGCACCAATGAAATGTGACTGCGCTGTTACTTTACAATCTGTTTTAAGAAGTCTCCTGTACTCCATGTTTCTTCTGCAGACTTAATGATTTGGAAAGTGAATGATACAAACTAAGCTAGATTTCACTATCTAAAAAAAAACCCCACATTACTTATGATTTTGTATGGGTCATGAGTCTGTAAAAATGTTTAAAAGAGCATCTGCTGATCACAGTCATCTAGCAGAAAGCTAAGAATAAAAAAAATGTACTCAAAACACTGTACAGCACAGCATGAACATAATGATATAGTACAAACACATGCCATACTATGATATTGTTGTTGCTAGGAGACAGTACAACAACATATAGAAAAAAATGACAAAATTTCCAAGGATTTAATACATAGCCAGTAAAGCAGCTGGATCTGGCACAAACCAGGGCTAAATATGGCGAGCATGTGCTACCTTCAGCTAAATGTGGAGACAATGATGGCTAATTAAAATGTTTTCCCCAGTGCTTGGCTAACAGCTGCAGACACCTGCTTGTATCATAAAGATAACTGAAGATGGTGGTGTGAGCGTGTCTCTCTTTGAAAACTATACGAGTGCGACAGAGGACTCACACAAACTTGTTCAGTAATGAGATTTAGAGAAGAACACTGAGCCCCGCAACACACCACACATCCTCAGCCATCACCTCTACCCACACACACTGGAAAGCAAATGTTTTAATCCACAGTAGGGGAAAAAAAGGGTAATTTCATAGTCGGATGAGGAAACAAATTGCTTATATCTGCAGAAATTGTCACAGAGAAGAAGAATATTAAAAGAAACGCTGCAGGATTCCTGTTGGTTGAGACAACAGAGTCAGTGAACGCAACAGTGAACGTCCGTGTGTGTGTATTGTTTATCGCTGCGAGAAAGGATAATAATTTGCCCTGCTAACTACAGTGGTCAGTCAACATGGAAGCCAAAAAGCACTCTGGGTAATAATTATCAGCTATAATTGGGTTTTTGGAGAGATAAACCTTGTTGCTGACTGATGGGGAAAACAATATTATTTGCAAGTGGGGTTTATTCACAGCATAAGCTCGTCTGTTTACACATAAATATGCATTTGCCCACAGCAGCTCTCTATCGTTATAGTGAGGAAAACACTGGCAGAATACAAATGTTCAACACATACTAAGGTATACAAGGTCAAGGAAAGGAGACTTAAATCTTGTTGGAAATAAGCACAAGAAAATAATGAAGTGAATGCTTGAGAGACTTTCTGGTGTGAAGAAATTGCCTTGACCTATTGCAAATGAACAACAAATGTGCAGTGGTCTTGTACAATTTGAAGGCATTTGAAGAAGATGGCACTTGTAGTCAGCGCAGAGCTTGTTTAAGATGCCTCATCATTTTTCTGCTGACATTTATGATAACAAAAAGCATATTGAAAATTAGTGACAGTGTCGACCTTGGCTAAAAATGCCTCCAATCCTAGCCCCATCTCTCCTCTGTGATGTTAATAAATGGAACAAATTGCCCAGTCATTACTTTAAGACAACTGCAGCGTTTTGAAGGGGGGCAAGGTGCAACCCATTTTAGCAAGCCATAAATTATTTTGGCGACAAAAGAATGGCGTGACTTCAGAATGTAAGGTTAGCTCTAGACATGACTACACTTGATGAATGTTTAAAGTAGTTAACGTCCAAAAGTAAGGTCTAGCTTAACAGAACCTGCCATTTTTAGTGCTTCAGGCTCTGTGATGGACTTTAGACTGCTCCTTTTTCTTAATTAAAAGCTGTGGTAAACTTCAAAATATTTGGAAATTTCCCAAATATTTTCAAGCTTAAAAACAAGCCTCACTGTGCTCAGACTCAATGGGAAAAAATAAGCCAATCAAATAATTTGTAGGTTGTTCTTGGAAAGCAGTTTCTGGGCAAAATGCTGAAAGTCTGTCTGTCTTTCTGTGTTTCCAGACATTTCCTGACATTTTTTTAGTATGGTTAATCAGAGACAGTCCTGTACACTGTCCAAAACCTTTTGAAAGTTAGATTCATGTAAATGTAGCAGTGTTAAACAAAGAGACATTAGCCCAGAGAGTAAAGATGGATATTTGAATAAAGCTGTAAAACCATTTTGTGAATTAGGTGCTTTGAATTCCCACTTTCAAGATGGAGGAGGTGTCTGGGGCGGAGGTAATGTTGGGTTTTGATGTGTATTTTGTGTCCAAGTGCTTTTCTAAATGGTTACATCCTCACCTTGAAAACCAGCTCCCCCATCAGTCCGTTCCAGTGTCCGTCCTGCTGTAAGCTGCCGTACTTGTGATCCGGAGCCACGTAGATCTCGTACTTGAAGCCCAAATAGTTGGACAGAGCGTCTAAAACGTCAATAGAGAAGCCTTGATACTTCTTCGGCTTCCCCAGGACATTCTCCGACACCATCACAAATGGCTCCTCCTACAAGACAAAAATCAATCCCAGTGTCAGAAAGCCAGTCAGGCAGCCAATCAATGCACCAGTCATTTGGGCATTAACTCAGCCAATTACTAAAGTGGCCATTGTTCTACAAGAAAAACTCCCAAAGGCTTGAAGATTCACACACAATCAATGTTGGAATTGTCTTTTGAATGGTGATGGTAATGGTGACTTTGTAGAACCATTCGCTAAAGGTCAAAAAGTAAACAACGCAGGGTGTAAACCAGCCTATGGTCAAAGCCTTCTCCTGTTGGCAAACTTCCACCTTTGCAATACCCTATTAACACTAACACACAATATGCATCAGTGCTCTCGGTAGTTGGGTGAAAATATGATTTGTCACACCTCTGACATGTGATATGTCAGCATGTGGATGCATGTTTGTGCAACACAGGGTTGTCCTTGTCCTTTGGCACAGCAGCAACGACAAAGAGCGCCATTAGAACAGAGAGTGGTCCGCCTAAATACACCATCGTACATTTAGCATTGATCATACAGCATTATCTCTTTACCCAAAAGGATAATGAGGGACACACAAACGCACAAGTGAGCCAAAACAAATCTATACCTCCTTCTCTCCCCTGGTTTGACCGAGGACAGAAATATATTTTGCTCAGAGCCAGACATCAGCCTCATCAGCTTACTTTTAATAACACATTTATGAATTTAGATTAAGCACTTAAGTAGTGTGAAACCTTATTCACCCTCTTACAAAGACATTTCATCTCCAGCTAAAAAGGTTTCCTGGCACTCAGCAGTGTTTTTTTTTTATTTTTTATTATTATTGGAAAAGAACACAACAAGGTACATTACATACAGTACATTTAGGTTCAAATATTAATACAATTAGGGCCTATATTATAGCTTGATGTTACAGAAAGTTTTCCTGACGACTGGCTTCGATGTTTGACGTTTATTTGTTCATTAACTATTACCCCATGTTGTGAAATAGAAGCATCATTGCATCTGTTTTTTTTTTCCTGAAGCTGAAGGAGCCCTGCAGCATCCTATGGGATCTGCCAGTCTGCCATTAACTACACTATCAATCTTCATCCATCACTCGTACATGTGTCCAATGATTTACAAATGATGTGGTTGGTTTTGGGAGGTGGATCCTCGAGGGGCTTGTGTTTCCAAAAACACAAAAAATAGAGTAAATTCTTGGTGTGAGAGGCTGAAGGGATGCCGCAATCTACAACAAACCAACTATTGCTTCGAGTGTTTAAGGTACTTAGTCTTTGATTTCCCAAGTTCTGCTTCTGTTAAATGTAATGTAGACAGTAGTTGCAAAGCTAATGAATAAATGAGTGAAAAGTGGCCATCTACAGGTTCTTCAGGGTTTTTCTTCTTGGAACATGACACTTTATCACAAGAAGAAGACCTGCTTCTCACTGTGTAAGGTTTCTCTTCTTTAGAAACAAGCATCTAGTTACAATACTTCAGGTTTTAGGGGCAGTTACTCTAATAGAAAATAAGAGATGTTGTCTAGAAATGACCAGTTTATTTTTTTGGTTTGTTTTACAATAAGCTGATGGATGAGATAACATTTTGAACAGATGTTTGATTGTGTTATTTTCAAGGCTCATGAGACGGCTGAACCTGTTGCTCATCGATATTACAATGCCAGCAAAAGGGCAGGCTCCTGTTGAGAGTAAATGACACCCAACAATGTTGACATTTAAGACAATTCATTAAAGCTGTGGTGTATTTTCACAACCGCTGCACCAGAGTGGAGAAAAGGATCATAATAAACAATAAAAGCTAATGACTTTTGGGCTCTGTACTTGAAGTGAGTGCTTCTTTGAGTTTTCTCTTGAAGCCTTGTCTTTGTCCCCTCCATCCTTTTCCTTTTATCCTTCAGGCTCTTTTTTCTCCCCACTTTAATAAATCCTTATTGATGAGTGAAATGTTTTAGGCCAATATGTCTTGTAGATTTATGAGTGGCTGTGTGCGTTATTGACTGAATACTGGCTGCACATTAAGCACACATACAGACAAATACACACACACCCAGGCTTCACTGTGCATTAACTATAGCGGTTTCTAATCCTTGCTAGCTGCTGCCGCTCAATAAGCTATTAGGCAGCGAGTGGACATGCATGCCAAGTCCCTCTCTAACCAAAAGGATGCATCAATCAAAGAGGGAACACCCACTCGCACCTTCAGCATACGCACCACATCCACGGAGAGCTGTCAGAAGTAACACTGTTGAAAACATCCTGAATCTAACGCAGAGAATCACACCGTCTCAATAGATATTCAGAGAGGTGGAAGATCAAGCACTTCTCTCATCAGCAGAATAAATGTATGAAAGATGTCAAAGATATACATTTGAATTATTTATGCACATCAGTTTAGGGCTGTCAACATTAACAAATGCAATTAATGAAAAATAAAATATAATGTGAAAAAAACACACAAATGAATCCTTCACCTAGTTTGACCTCATTTTTTTCGTGTAACTAAAGCGTGGAGGGTTACCTCAGTGTGTGATGAGGTCACGACAGACCAAAACATATTAATGATGAATGAGGCTTCAACTGCTAACCTGACTCCTCCAGATAGAACTGCTCCACAGAACATAGTCTGTTTCACAGTACCATCTGAAGGCTCCCGTTGAAAGCGTTTGCAAAAGGGAGGCGCCTTCTGTCAAAAACTTGGTGTTGATTGGATGAAGCACCGACTAGTCTCCACTTAGCATGAGGTTTCTTTAAACAAATCATAGCAACGATATGACGTGTCACTGTTTGCGCTTCTTTCAAAGAAGAAATACTCTCTACTTCTGATAAAACTGTTTCGATAGCAGCGTCAACACTAACGTCATGTTGATAACAAAGAAGAGAAGAGAGCTCTTGTTGCTTTCTTCAAATTGGTTTGGTTGGCGCGAAGATGGATTTAGTTTTGGAAACTCCCAAATCTCGCGAGAATCCAGCTGCAGCACAAGGTTATTCAACTGGTGCTGTTTTAAAAACCATCCTGATGGAAGTGTGGACAGGACCAGAGTAGTCTGTACATACTGCAACGATGAACTGTTTTTGAACCAAAGCAAGACCAGTTTAAAATACCATCTTCGATGCTTGCAAAGATGTTGATGCACCCATTAGACAACATTGGAGCGGCAAAGTTGTCTTTAAAATGAAAACAACAAAGCTAACCAGACCTATTAACACAAAGATCGGGGGCTTCAGGACTCATTCACATCGCTGCAGGTGACCGTCCTATAAACGACCATCGCGGGGGACTATTGTGATAAGAATTCATGAACTGTACCACAGTAAGTAGTTGTGATTAACATGATGAAAACATTTAATCTATTGACAGCACTGATCAATTTACAACAAGCAAAGTGAGCACGTTCAGTTGAAAAATCTAAATCAAATGTTGAGACCAAGCTTCTGTTCCTTCAGGTTAATCCCAGACTTCATGATGTTGAGATCAAGACTCTGAGGGGCCGTACCTTCACTATCCTTCTTTACTCTCAAGATCATTCCTAATGGACTTACTTCACACATTGTAATTGTAGAATTGTGAGGTACTCTTAACATTTCCAACATCCAAAACTTTACCAAACTTAAAAAAACTTGCCTAAACATCAATCTTCTCTGACTATACTCCGTTTCTCAAAATAACAGACAAAAACTAACAATGACACTAAACAATTTAATGCTGTATACGCAACTTTAGTTTCATATTGAGTGAAGAAAATATTTTAAATTGCAAATAAAGCATACATTTATATAACGATGAGGAACAGAGGGACTTTTGCCTCACATATTGAAGTTATTCAGCTTCAATTCCTTTTTGTCCTTTATGTTTTGCCAATAAAACCCTCCTTCATTGCACACTGATTGCTTTCCAGTTGGCTGTCGGGTGCAAGGGTCCAGTGAGGCCACACATGCCGCCACCGTCCACACGTACTGTACACACTTACCCGAACAAACGCAGGCCTAATCGTGTACCGCCAGCAGCAGAAAATCAATACCACGCTCCCAACTGTATGTGCAGCCGTGTGGAGGAGTCTGGAAGTTGAGTGGGAGGATTTTAAAGTGAATTCACATATTTCATCAGTATTTCATTGGTCCAAGGTATATTGTTGGTATAAAGGGGATTTTAGAGCATAGAAACCATTACACATGATGTATTTCCGTCCTTAGAAATGCGGTTGAAGTAGATACACAATACACACTTCATCTCTATCTGCTCTTCGACAAGGTGACATTGGGATAAGCCTTTCCACCAGGCGGTAAAGTATGTACATATATTTCAGTTTCAATTGGAGAAAGGTTGTGAAGTTGTGAAAGGTTAGATGACGTTTGATACCAATGCTGTGCTTTCGATCACTTCATGCAAAAATGAAATGGGAAAATACAAATAAAAACCCCAAAAAACGATGCAGTGATGAGAGACAACAGACTACAGAGGTTCTGAGATGGGAAAAGAAATAAATGCTCCACAAGTGAGGGCTGTTCATTTCCCAATTTCGCTTTTCTCTTTCTCTTAGTCCACCAGTAACTCAGCAGTGAATTGTTCCTTTATTTGTGGCAGAAAATCAGTCAAAGCCAAAAAGTCAAACGCTCTTTTGTTTCTGAAGAAGTATAGCAACGAGCACGGCCCATTCGTCTGCAGTTACAGGGCGAGATTTACAAAACTCAAAGGGAACAAGCCCAAACCAGTGCACACTGCAGCAGTCCATTCTCAGACTGTCTACAAAGCTTGTTTTGTTCTGTTTGCACAAAATTCTCGGCAAGTCTGAACAATAAACTCAAACAAATACAAAATCACCGCTTAGTGAATGGCTGTAGCAAGCTGATGTGGCTGTTTGAGGCTGCTTTGAAAGTGTTTTGCAGAGTTTGAAATCAACAAGTAATGGCAGCAGGTGGACAAAAAGCTAATTTCCCTTCTATTTCACCAATCGTTTCCTGTGGACTTCAAGTAGCTCTTCTGGGGTTGGGACTGGGACAAAGAAATAAATAAAAAGAGCAATTTTCACAAAGAGCTCTCAGTGGGAAAGCTGAAGGAAGGACTGGTGAATAACTGCACAGTGAGGCTTTGTCACTGAACAGTGTGCAGCATGTTTTTGACAAACTCTCTTTGTTTGAGTAGTTTGGGAAATAATAGATTCATATTGTTCCACTTCTCCACTCACTGATTATTAATCACAGAATGAGCAGACTATTCAACAATACCAAAAATCTAATGCTAACCTTTTCTGTCCAACTTGTACGTGACAAAAGTAAACTATTGTGTGCTTTAAAATGGTTTTAATCAACCTACATCTAGACTTGGACAAACTTCAAGTCTTAACTTAGGCTTTAACTTATTAAAGCATCTTTAAACTGGTCGTAGTAGGACTTGGGTGGGTATTGTTTAACATGGATTTAACCAAATTGGGCCTTTGGGTCTTTAACCTTTTTTTTTTTCACACAGTTTTAAGGGGTTTAAACTGCAGATACGGAGGAGGTTTGGTGGTTTTATTCAGACTTTAACCAGTTTAAATGGTTTTAATCTGCTGACAAGTGGAAATGGACAGGTTTAAAATGGTTTAACTTTGGCTATAAATAGTTATAAAATGGTTATAGATGGATTTGAATGGGTTTTAAGTGGGTTAACTTGGACTGTGATTGGTTTTGAGCGGCTTTAATAAATTCTCTGTGAGAATACAACTGACAATAGTTGGGATTATGGTGCGACGGTTTTATTTCTGAAAACATTATTTAGAAGTGGTGACTAATGTAATCAAGGCCCAAGGGATAAAAGTACATGATGTTAATTATAAATGTATGTAAAAAACAGATTTGGGAGAAAAATGCAAGAATCAGTTTGTTTAGTGGCTCACATCTGTCGAGTGACTTCATTAGTCTCAGTGTGATTCCTGAGAGTCCGTCTGAACGCTGCCCATAACTTATCCATCTGCTTTAATGGACGGCCCAAGAGCTAAAGACACATTAATATGAAAGCAAAATATACACATTTAATCAAAGTAAATGTCAGAGCAAACTAAAATGGGCTCTATGAATCATTATTAAAGCCGTTATAGGCCAGTGTCATTCATCACCTTCTGTATCAATGTGCATCTAACTGTGGGCTTTATGTGGAGCGGCTCTAAACTTTGGGTTCATTTGGGGTGAACACAGAGTGCACTTCCATTATCTTAAATGTAACAAGTCAAACAAGGACATCTTTTGCCTTTGGCTCGATCTATAGACACATAAAAAAATCTACTCATAAAATCTGAGGGAACCACAGAAACATGTTCAAAATAAAAAGACAGAATATGAAAGGAGACGAGGAGTGAGCTGTCAGGAATAATCAAACATTTGGAGACAAACACGGGGCTTGTGAGAGCAGGCTGTTGCATTTTCAGCTTTGGTCTTGGATGAATTGCAAGATAAAACACTACTGCTAATTCACTGTACATGGGTTAGTACCACATGAGATTATCCAGCTGCAAAATATCAATTCCAATCACATTTACGAATAAAATGGTAACATTAGTGAGCCCTTTAGAGAGCCATAAACACATTATTACAGTGATTTAGACATTCATTAGTAACACCCATTTTATAATCAATACAAGCCCTACCAATCCATAGCATTGGCTGAGAGTCATTGAGTGTAATAGTGGTATGATCTCATCACTAATTAACCGATCGATAACTATTTAGTGTGACCCACTAAATAGAATGAACACGTCCTTTTACAGGTTTACATCTGAGAGCTTTGTGTAGGACTTTGCATCGCAGTGAAATCATTGTCCCGTACAGACAGAAAACTGTTATATCAGAGTGAAACAGCCCAAGGCAACAGAGTACAATCTGTTCCAAAGGTCCCTTTAGAAACCTTGACATTGTGTGGATACCTACACACACACACACACACACACACACACACACACACACACACACACACACAAAGAGATGCCCTCTAACCATTCTCACATAAAACACACCCGGGCAGTGCCCTGGACATTTCACACTGGTTCAATCTATTCCTGTCTTTAGGCGTATGTCATCTGGGGTAATGTGCACACATGTAATACAGGCACAAAGGGTGGAGGGGCAGTAAACCTACAGGGGTCACCCAACGCTGGTAACACCGGGAGAACGAGGCAATATGCCAATCTATAAATAAGAGCAGGATCAAAAAGGTCAAGCATCTTTTATCTGTGAATATGTATCAACAGTTTGAATATTTCCACTGCTTTAACTTGCATTAGGCTTTTGTTCAGAGTTATTCCTGCACCTTACATCGATGATTACACTTTCAAAAATTGTAAATCTGGTCCAATAGTTAAAGTACTGTATACGGACACAGAGAAGAGAACATTGATTGGTTGAAGGTTGTTGAAAGTTCAAATTGCAGAGACATACCCCACTCTTAAGTTTAGTTGATATTATAGCTCTATAGGTAATGCACTCATGACCTATAGTGTCTCCTCAGCTGCAGAAGAACTACAAACTACTTCACCAACTCCTAATATGGTGTGTCAGTCACTGTAAGATGTAATATGAAGGCTGTATTACCGAGTCACAGAGATACTTTCATATCAGATGGGTTCAGGGCCGGGTTAACAACCATGACGGGGAAGTGCTGTCACTGATCAATAGAAAACACTGCAATTTACATTGATTTTTTGCACATATTTTACAGATGTGCATTACCAACACTATCAGTCTTTTTCTGAAACTTTTACCAGTGAATGTGCTTGAGGTTGTTATATTTGCTCAGAAGTACACATCAAAACAACCTCAACCCGAGTGTAGATGTACATTTTGAAGCTCATGCACATGTAGTATTTACTTTTACAATCCATATATGTACTTAAACAACCAGTATGCATATCTTTAGTCTTAGATAAGTTCATTAGCTTAGATTAGCTTCGATTAGTTCAACATTTAGAGTCATTGTTTTTGATCATATAAACAAATGTATATTTTATTTACCTTTCTGTTCGCTTTTTGACTGGTTTTAATGGCCATGTTGCAGTTCAGATGAGAGAATAGTCAGTGTTTAGTGTGATTTCCTTTGCAAAAACTGTCACGATCTTTTTGCTAGAGCGCCCATGTCTAGAGTGGCGATATCCCAAAGTCCCTCCATGTTCTTTCCCCTTTAAGGATGATGCAAATCAATGAGCGATAGAAAATGGGGTAGCCGCGGAGATGTGTAGCATTATCTCTTTCTTTTCTGCCTCTTACTTCAAAGGCAGGATATGAAGAATTTACAGCAGTAAATCTTTAAAGCACTCATGGGATGTACTCAAATCGATGCTGCAGGCGAGACAGACCGAGCTGGAGCTGCACAATCATCAAGACTCCGTCAGTCTGTAACATCTCGCTGTCAAAAGTCAGAAGAGGAGCTAATGACAGTGACAATAGCTGGGTCTATTAGTAAGCTTACCTTCTCAGGGTTTATTGTGTTTTTCCTCCTTTCGTCTCTCTCTCGTCCTCTAAACATTTCAGCTCATAAATGTTTGTCTGCCATTGTGTTTTCTACAACTCCGCAGAGAGCCGGGTGAGTGATGGGCGCAACGCTAGACAAAAGGAAGGCCTTACAATAGAGAGAAAGGCTGCGGAGTGACATGCGGGACTAGTCACAACACTGACACTTTGATTCTTCAGGGTGAACAACCGGGCCATTTTCAAAGACTCCTCAAACAGGTGAGTTTTTTTCTTAACGTACGGTCAGCGCTTACTCACCAGAACTGTGACGACTCGTAGCACCACTCCTCTCATATTATTTTCCAGTTTCCTGTCTGTGAGTGTGCCATTCAAGCCGTGAACGGGGTCCCACGTTGCGAGCTGTAACACAAAAATAAAAGAAATCATTAAAGCTCATGAATGACAAAGTATGACGGCGTAACATTATAAACGGAGTATTATTGATGAATGTCAGTTAATGTCAATCATCTAATGTCATAAGCCCTGTCTCCTTCTTCGAACTGTCACAACACTGTCATGTGAACTGTGAAAAATGACTGACAGCTATTTTGAATCATTTGAAAAGAAAAAATAAAGAAAAAAGGTCAATAGGCAGAAATTGTATAATGATAATCATGATAGACAAGACCATACAGTATAAAAATGTCCATCTGAAATAATAAAATGAAAAATGACACTGTGAAACCATAGAGAAAAGATGTGAGTTTGCTTTACAGAAATAAATCAAACAAAAGTGAGATTCCAGAATGAGCTTTGGTGCGGACAGTGTTTGATAAAGTGTAGATATTTCGGTCCACTGTGTACCGGTGAAAAGGCAAGTCATTTTCTATAATTCAAAGGTACTTTATGAATCTAACCCAGGCTGATGTCTATCAAATTGCATCAGTCCTCACCCCCTCCATATTTTTGAAGTCCCTAACCATATTTTCGTCTGTGTTCTGCTTTCTGCTTTCAATAAAATATTGTTTTTTAGTTTTAAAGATCAAACCAGTCTCCTTTCCCTTTAGGGAGACAGAGGCGGGAGGGGAAAAAAATGAAGTGATTTAGCTGTCTGCCATCCTAAGACAAACACACATCCACACACACACACACACACAGATACACAGTGATTTGTGCTTAAAAGAAAAAACACAACCACACCAAAGCAGCAGAGGGCATGGTGCAGAGGGAAATATGGGATAATCCATTTTTCTGAAGACTCTTACTGTTGAATGTGCAGCTCTCTGCCAGTTCTGATCAATCCCCTTTAGGGACCAATACTTACTGTAAAGCTTATCTGAACCGGCTTCTATTCTCTGCCCTACCATTTATGTAATCACTGAAATATGGCTGACAGAACAGAAAAGAAATGCTCCACAGGCTATTCTGGTGGAGCTATTCTCAGCAGCACAGTAAGAAAATGATGGACCCACTTGAAGAAGGGATGACACTTCCCGAGAGGTTATCCCTCAATACATTCAAATTAAAATTTACATGCATCATGATCAAAGTGTGGCAGAACAAGAGCCGAGCTGGAGCACTACCAGCAGCACAGAATACTGATCTCCAGTGTTAGGAAGTAAATAGTGTGTGCAGCATAAGAATAACAAATGACATGCTTTCGTTTAATGCAGACAATGCACTTTTATAATTTACAAGTTGCTATATCAAAAGTTGGAACATAAGAAAAGAAACTAGTGGTATTTGGCATTTTGGTTATGACAGTGTTATAAGACACTTTAAGCAGTAACCAAAATAAATAAATAAAATACGCTCCTTTCTCTTCAACAGAGGTTATACAACAGAACAGTGGCTTAAAATTGAGCCGAATATGACGCAAAGGTCGCACACAAGATACTGAAAAAAAAAACAACTAACATTTGAACCTCTTTTGACAGCAACTCAGAGCTACGAGGATACGAAGAAGCACGGAGACCAGTTTGAGAGCCTCCAACTTAAAAAAAATCTACAGTTCACTGGATTGTGATTCAAGGTGGCAGAAAAAGAGTCTTTGTTGTGACCGGCTCCATATCAGCTGATATTTCATATATTTTAAACATAATTTAATTTTTCATCTGCCTCATCTTTGCACAAACAGCAGCAGTCTTTCCTCCACAGACACTTTCTGTGCTCCTTGTTGCTAAATCAAAAAGCAGCCTCTAAATGAATTCACTTTCACCTTGCATTTTTCACGCTCTGGAGAAAATGTGCATAGAGGTGCTAACCACAGGTGCTCACACTCAGCCAATCGATTTGCTTTATTATTTGTGCACACTATCCAACTGAGTGTGTTTTAGTACACGCAAAACTGGAGTAAACGGACCCTTACTGTGCTATAATAATAATAATACTTCACTGTTCTTGTCCTGTTTGTGTAGATTGTCAGTCATACAGGACATATGTATTATTATTAAGTTCTAAAGAAGGCCTCTGGACATACTTCTAATACTAATACTAATACTAATACTATTTATAAAAAAAACCTCTTCTGTGAGTATTCTTATGTGCCTTACATGTTTTTAGGTTGTGTTGAGCTTCTGAAATGTTGTTTTTTTTAATGCAATTTCTACTGCAAAGTGTAAACAAACTATAATGAACTGATCCTGCTTGTACTTACACTGTATTGGTTCTTGTGCCTGAATCAGCACTGGGGATCACACACAGTTTATACTAGCACTAGCACAACAAGAATGATATGAGACATAACTATTTTTATAAAGTTTAAAAGGGTTGTTGACTTACTCACATTAAAAATACATCAAAGAAGCCACTTTTATGCCTGTGCATCACTTCAAAGTATGTGTATTGTATATAGGTAGTGTATATATATAGAGACTATATATATATAGAGTATATGTGTGAGTATGGTCTCCTGGAGGTTGAGTGACAGCTGTGCACAGAACAAGTCACACCTGTCATGAGAATGAAGGCAATTACTTTGACAAAGCGGTTATTAAATGAACATTACAATAATTATAGATCAGAACTACATATATTTTTGCCAACCTCAACTCAGATCTGTGTCCTGTTATTTCACCTTCAGTCTGCAGGGGGAGATGTGGAGTCACAAACTACATCTGCCATCTGACTCTCAATCTCAGTTTCTTTTTTTTTTAATTCTTTGTCCTTATTTTTTTACATGTAGAAAACTGTGTCATTTGTAATCTTGTGTTTCTTTTAAGATAAGCCCACATTCCCTGCATTTTATTACACACAAGAACTTCTGCTCCGTTCTTAAATCCCAATGTCAGTTCAGCCCTTAATCAGAGTTTGTGAATGCAAGCGTAAACCCTCGTCACTGTGCAGATACGGCGCCCTGGCAGCAGTCAGACACTCACAAATATTTGAATGAGACGAGCGTGGATCTCGAGGCGGACTGCTGCGTTGTACTGAAGAAGAGTGTCAGAGAGCACACTGCAGACATGATACTGGCAACGTCAGATAAAAAGAGACTGGGAACGCTAGATACGACACACCAGTGCTTCCAAGATCTGTAAAAGGCATGTGTGGGATAAATAAATCATTGGCTGTGCAGGGCCAAGAAAGTTCAAACACACAGAGGGTTTCCCACTTTGTATTCATAAATTATGAATACAAATGACAAATACTGAAAAAGCATGTAGTCTTTTTTTATTTTTGAAAGAATTGTCAATACAGATTGTTTTGGAAGCAAACGATTTCAAAAGCAAAACAGGATCAAGCAAATCAAGCATTTAATAAACAAAATAACACAAAACTGATTGCACAAAGTCCTGGATTTTTAGGGATTGAGTCAAGACTAAGACGGGCCAAGACCAAGTCAAGAGCGAGACCAGGGCAGGACACATCTATGCATCCCTCAAGATTATGTTCTCAAATGGGATAAATTAGTAAAAACCAGTCTAAAAAGAGCTCGTTTGTGCACGTTTAGCCCAAAAAACTGAATCTCCACATTGGGATTTCATTACTGCAAGAACTGGGACTATGTCAGCGGTGCTCTAGAGGCACCATCGTCCAGTTAGGCTGTGAAAAAGGATGAGAATAAAATGAGACTGGACAACATTTCAACAAAAAAGTAAAACAAATCCATCACGTAAATCCTGAGGAGCACTGAGAGTCCCATGTGTGACTCTGGGACATTGTGTTGAAGATTCAAACAGAAGGTTATAAATGTGGTATTAAACCCATTCTAGGACCAGAACTGGAGTAAGTATTACACTACAATATAAAAGTGACAGTTACTTAATTGATGAATGCATTAATCTGTCTTTAAAAACAACACAACCTTTAAATCATTTGTTGGATCCTGTGCACCCAACTCCTAATACTCCCCTGCATAACTCTGAGTAAAAGGGCATGCTTCCATCTTGGATCAATTTTGCCAGATCAACAACTTTCTACTCATCTTGCAGCTATAATATGCATGTTAAGATGGAACAGTCTGATGTAACAGCAGTGCAAATCCTATAAAGGTATTGATATGATGATTTTGGTGGTGTCTACATTTTACCCTTCCTCTGTGTGCTTTATGGTTCCTGTATGTGTGATGCAACTGCCTCTGGCTCCATGAGAGGATCACATGAGGAACTCACATTCTTTTTGATCACATGAAGACTCGTGATTGGACCAAGACCATCACATGACATTGTATCATGAAGTATTAAGGTTGTTGATTCTTTTGACTCATGCCACTCCTTGTCTTGATCCTCTCAGGAAACATTATTGCAGGTATATACGTTTGCTTTAATAGCATTTTGCACAAGACTTAAGGCAAAAGCAATAAAACATAAGTTGTCTCTGTCTCAAACACATATTGGCAACTTTTAAAACTGATTTGAATTAAATTTAAACCTGATGATACAAAATTACACCAATAGAGTTTGCTTTTGTAATGGATTCTGTGCTACATTTGACTTGGCTTTAAATTTATAACTCAAATGTTCATCTCAGAAAGCATCTTGGGACCGAATGCCTGTTGCTGGAGTGAATTCAGAATCTGTGTTAGGTTTCCTGTTGTTAAAACCTGCCAGAATATAATAGAGTGAGCCAAAGCAAAATGAAAATACCCTTCTTTAATGCTACGACAGAGGTGGCCACGCTACGATCAGAATATAAAAGTTTCCACTCTATATTCATGTTGTTCTGACTTAATATAACAGGTGTGTGTGTGTGTGTAGGCATGAACATTTGGAGCTAAAATGGCAGCCAGGCTCTGAGAGTGGCCCAGCGCCTCTGCTTATCTCCACAGCTCCAGATAAGAGCTCATTTCTCCCCGACGCCATGAAATAAATGTGGATTTGTGTGTGTGCCAGTGTGTGTGTGTGTGTTAAGTGAATGACCCACGGTGTCTAGACCATTACCGTGTAGACACCAGCTTCAGAAGGGTGCAATTTGCATCCCACAATGCCCTTCTCCCTATTCATCTAGCGCAGGCTCTGTGTCGCTTCCTTTACATTTTGCGCGAGCTAATTTACGGCTCGTCTTTTGACTCGTGACATACAGTAAGTGCAGTTCTGTGTACTTCTCACGGGCACTTTTCACCACCTTCATTTGTTTGCCATAAACACAAGGTCAAATGCAAATCAAAGCATTGTATAAGACAATGTTGTGTGGTCTGAAGAAACTATTACAGGGAAGACACACCAACAACAATCTCCTTTAAGACACTTTCAATTATTTCCACAAGCACATGTAGTAATTAAACAACCTACACTTAATATAATGTCAATGAATCACTCAAAACTATAACATGCATCTTGTACCATAATTACTGTATGAATGTAATTACTGGGCTAATCCTACAAGAAAAAAAATATCACATTGTTATTAATATAATCACAAACAAATTATGCCATCAAATAATTCTTTCATTCTGCAATCACTTGACATTAAGTCTAGTGAAGTCAAACAGGTACATAATACTCTGACATCAATCTGATTGTGTAGTTTGGTTGCTTAAGGACCACATACTGTGCAAATACCATTAATGGGCAGTGTTTTTATATAATGTAAAATGAAACCCTTCTAAAAACAGGTGAAATTTAGCTACTGTAGCTAATTCCGGCATATTTACTGTGATGCTTTTTGCTCATATGTTGATCAATATGCACTGTCCTAAATAAATAAATAAATAAAAAGCATGCTGTGCAAATGCTCCGTACAAACCTCAGTCAAAGTCACTTCAAAATAGAGGTTTCCAACTGAAATGTCAACCCTAAGTGGACCGTAGACGACTAAATGAGCTCAAACAGGAAGAACGTAACAAATAGGAGAGGAAAACGCCTAAGTATCGCTTAGCTTTAAAAACAAGGGAATAAAAAAAGGGAAAAAAAAGAGCAGAGGGCAAACATGGAGCACTGAGGAGAAAAGCCTTGCCAGCACCGTCTTAAGTATTTCTTAAGGCATTGTTTTTAGTTGGAGCGGGGCTTTTTGCTCTGGGACCAAACTACAAGTGTGAACACATCCTTATTGTCACTTTTCATAAATATAGTGCTGCACCTTCAGGGTCACTGATCAAAATGGAATGAAGAGGGCAGACATTAAAAACTAAGGCTGCAGTGCCACTTGAACCCAGACCCTTTCTCTGTAAGGGCGGGTAAATGAAGTGAATAACAACACAAATATATAAAAAAAAAAACATGCCAGATACAGAAGACCGAGCTAACTTCAACTTGTACTTTAACAAAGTCTTCCTGGCACCACAGAAGGGGCCAGATCCCATCAAATATGCCCCAGACTTGATTTGCTGAAGCTTATGTCGAATGAACCTTTTTTGATGCACAAATGGGATTCGTTTTTTTCACAAACAGTTAATAATCAGCGTCTTTGACTCGTTGTGTGAAATTAAACCACAAACCACCATCTTGTGATTGGTACCTCTGCCTTTTGTGCAGGAGGTTGCGTGTTCAAATCCCATGAGGGGCAACTTCAGCCTCAATGGGTGCTGGTCCCAACCCTGAGAGAATGGAGAGGGTTGCACCAGGAAAGGCACCCAGTGTAAAAAGTGATGCCCAACTACTAACACAAAAATTAAGAAGACAAATAATATTATGAATCAATAAGAAAGACAAAAGACAAAATCCTGCTCAATGTGGCGGTAATAACGTGCAAAGTGTCAATATGTATTATTGCTAAATCGTCGTTTAAAGTGCTTCTCGAGGGAAATCAAACATATTCAGGCAAACAGTGTGATATAAATAAGCGCTGATTTATTCCCATCACTCACAAAGACAGCAGATGTTGTCATTTTGCAGAGCTGATTTGGTATGTTTGGCAGCAGCAGAGTTTGTTTTCATCAAAGCATAATGTTTCTTTTTGTCGTTTATTTTGTTTACTTTTTTAATCCAGCGGCCAAGATTTTTGATTCATTTTTGAATATTTGAGGTAATACCAAGAATGTACAATAATAAGAAGAAGAAAGGAACAGAAACACTATGCTTTCATCTTTATTTTGGCAGAATTCTTTTTTTTTTCTCAATAGAAAGAGGACAATAAAACCCAGGACCTTCCCATCCCGTCATAAATTTGTGTTTCAGCGCTAAGTTATACTAAAAAACAAAACAAAAAATTGGTGATTGATTGGTTTTAAAATCAAGGTGGTTTATTGTGCAGACTTTACACTATGTCCAGTTCCAAACATAACTAGGTGTTGTGTGTTGTAAAAAATACTAATAAAATACTGAAGACTGTGTTTATTGACTGAACCCAAAGGTCTAAGGCTAATATGAACTAAACAACTTGCTGGAAACTCCACACAACATCTTGAAATAACTCCTAAATGATTCATAAAGACTGATCTTGCGGCACCAACACGGGAGCTGAGATGTCTTTAAGTGACCCAGAAAACAGATTTATGCCCCATAATGTGATAAGACTGGGATGAAACATGATACACACACCTTGGGCACTTGAAAGGATGTGTTAAAGTTATTGAACTATCGACCAACAGTGTGTGCTGACTGCAGCCATACAACACAAGACACTGAAATGAGCACGTGCTGCACATGCTGTAAGTGCACACTTGAGCTAACAGCATGTAACCGTCCTCTGGCATAAATGCCACCTGACATGACTCTGGGGTGTTTAAAGCTTCATGTATCTCCTACTTACTCTCCCTGTGGCAAACACATCAAAGCACACTGTGCGACAAACACTTGCTTCTGGTCTGGCGCTCACATACATGACTCGCAGCAAAGCGCTAAATCGATACCAGGTGACATTTGGAAGCAATGGAGCTCAAAACTGTGTTATGGCACAGACTGGGCTTAGCAGAATCAATATGTAGAAGGAGGAAAAGAGAAAAAAATCACATTTTTGGAACAAATGTTACATATAAATAAATGTCAAAACTTATTCTTCAGATTTTATGAAGGTTTATGAAGCTTGTAGAGTTCACTAACTATAGTTTATTCCATTCTCTTCAATAGCAACAGCAAAGAAAATAAAAAGGAAACTACAGCATCATTTGAAAGCTGGAATATCTGGACTCTATCTGGACTTTTTAGCACCTAATGTTGATGCACATGTTGCCATTCCCCAAATGTTAATGTTTAGTGTGTGCCTGTATTGTACATCATCAGCTGAATGTGAGCTTTCAATAGATTACCCAAGATTAAGCCATTGGAGAGAAGTTTACGTTTGTCTCCTGAAGCAGATGAAGGAAAATTGGTGACTCAGGTTTAAAATGTACAACATGAAACTGCAGAAATCTTGCAGCATTTCTTTCGCATCAAAACAGGATGCAATAGGAGGAACACATTCTCATTCACAGACAGTAAACCTCTACACAACCCCCACTGCTCCAAGCTGTCTGAAGACACTTGTAAAAGGTACTTTGGGTCAAAGCTTGCTGTACAAGTCCCTCCGTAGTGGCAAGCAGGTTGGTATGGATGGCAGATGGGGTTTTTCTGGTGGAGAGTGAGTGTAAGTTGGTTAAAACAAAAGGAAGGACTTGGTCACACTTTCTTTTGGACACACAATACATCCCAGAAATGTCAAAATACTTCCAGTGAGTCTTTATACAACGCAGACTGTATTAAAGCAGGACAGAATAAAGCAGGGACCATACTGTCTGTCACTGATTGGCGACTAAAATATCATATTATTAGGCTTCTTAAATTCACAAAACCATTTTTTTTCCTCTTTTTCTTGTTGTTTCTGCCAAAATGGTGTCTCACTTCCAGCCGAGCTACTGTTACTCTCCTTCTGTGTGCGTTGCCAAACACTCATGTCTGCCATTTCAGTAAAGAGACAGTAGCTGGGCATGAGCACAGACAATCTGCTCCGTGGTTCCACTATTCCTGTGTCCCACTCACTTCTCCGCTACGCCCCCCACTCTCCCACCCACTGCTGATGATCAACACGTGTGTCAGAGCCATCTCTTAACAGCTCGCTCGCCAAGCCTTCCTTCTGTTCCGCTTTCACTACCGCTTTATTCTCCCCCGAATCCTCGCAGCCTACAAACCTTTTCTCCGCCTGTCCTGGTGCATCGCTCTGTTGTCTCTCAGTGTCGCGCACACACAGGGGCAGCTTGTTCCAGCGGGGCCACTCGGGCAGCTCTGGTGTCACTGCTTAATCTACTCCTCGTTGACCATCTTTCTTTAATGATAAGCCGTCCCGCCCGATCCTATTCGGTCCCATTCGCTGAACTGAATAACAAGGATAAGCTAAGGTCGGGTCCAGTTGCAGTCGCAGTTGTAATTGCATTTATAGGTTGTATAGAAGGCCAAGGTGACCTGCTCTTTGCCAAATGTTACAACACAACACTTCTTATAGGAATTGTTAAGGTTTACAACAGACAGCACCGAGCACTACGGTAAAATCAGCCCAAACTGTTTGCAGCAATCTGTTACAGCACTTTTTAAACCTAATCATCTAAAAATAATGAACTGAAATGCATGAATTAAGTGGTCTGCCTCTTGTAATTTCATAAAATCTGTAAAGTTTCATTATTTTTATTGATTGTTTTTTCCCCTGCAACAAAAAAAGAAGTCACTGTGCCTCTGATAATGAAACTGTTACCTGCGAAGCAATTATCTTTGAAAAAGCCACTTAAACCAAGTTCTGCCCAACTGCATACTTCACTAATAGAATTGAATTTTAGGAAAACAATTATGAGAGAAGGAAATATTGGTTGTAAATGGTTGATAAAGTGTGTAATATGTAAGCTATTAACATAAAAGGTAACATGGTCGATATGAGGGCTTCCAGCGGTGCTGTATAAGAAAGTAATCACTAAGAAATGTGATGTAAAAAGACCACCTTTTCTGGGATATGATGGAAAAGTCCTAGTTCAAACAATAGTAATCATATGAAATATTAATGAACTATTATATAATATTTCAATAGCGTATAATCACCAAAATCAGCCTCTTTTTCAATCTCAGAAAAGTTTAAAGCTCCAAAGAACCCAGCGTCATTTTAATGACTTTCTGTTTCAGCACCAGAGCAGATATTGCATTGTATTTTTGATTTTGTTGTAAAATTTATGAAGCAAAACCACCATCAGACGTGGGTTTGTTCACAGACAAGAGCACGCCTCTGCAGGACGCCACGGCTGTTCACATGCATCATTCTACATGCATCAGGGTTACTTTTTAATGTACTGGTACATGCCACAAACAGCCCGGGCGGTGACGGTGATTATTTCGCTAATATTGGAACTACAGATATTCAAACATGTGCAACTTTACCAAACAGTGGAAAGTACAAACGACTTCGGAGAGTACTTCAGCTCCATCAGCTCAACGTGGAGCATCTGACTCGAGGGTCCCTCAAGGATCAACTCCAGGTGAAAACATTCACGTCACGCGGAAAGAACAAGCATCCAGTCCTGTTCTTGTGGATGTGTGAAAGGACTAAATAAGAAATGTAGTGCTGCAGTCTGCACTTTTACCACAAAATGGCCCCAAAATACACACCCACCTGTATCTATGTTGTTGTTGGTCCTGCCTTTGTCTCAACATCTTCTCTTAGTGTCAGTAAACTGGAAGCAAAGATGTAATGAAATCTATTAGTGAGATGTTGTAATTTGTTTCTGGAGAATTACTCTGTCTTTTATTCTGCTCGTATCCTCCTCTAACACACGAGCACAAGCCTGCGCACGTACCGCGGTCTACAAACAGATCATTACAATAGTGACAACAACAGCTCTGTTCTGATTTCCCAAATGAGCTACAAGCATTTTTATTGCTGTTGGAAGACGTGCGTGTGTGTGCTTGTGTGTTTCTAAGGGGTTTCCTTCTGTTACAGGGACATAAATCTGTTTACACAGTGTCTTTACAGGAAAACAGTACATTTGACAAGAGCTTTGTTAAAGTTCAGGATTTGATAGACTTCACCTGCAGTAACCAAACTTTAAATGAGGGAAAAGTAAAATAATTAAACCACATTATCATTTAATTTGCTGTCTGAGTTTTAATTGATTTAGAGGAAAAAAAGTGACGGTGCAATAATTGTTTTCCTTTCTATATCAGTTATCGAGAGTTTGGGCAATGAGTTGTTAATTCGTTTATTTCCTTTCTGAATAAGACAAAACAGTCGACTCGTTTGTATGCCCTTTACGGAGAGTAGGAGTTACATCTCATCCAGTCTGTGACAAATGTTTTCATTGAGGCTGACAGGGAATGGGACTGAGGAAGCACTAAAGGACGACAGAGAAATCATTGGTGAAGTCACAAAAACTAAGATGTTCAGTGCTTTGACTTTCCCCACAGGAAGAGGCCAGGAGAAGTGTCAGACAGGCGCCATGATGATGAGACGAGCAATAGGCGAGCGCTGAAAGCTTTAGAATCACCGGGGAATGGTAATCCAGCCTTACGGGGCCGACCTGCATAGTCATTCTGCAGAGTTAACGAGAAGAAGAGCTCTGTGCTGCTTCACTTTCTGTCACTCTTAATTTGATCTGAAGCATATGGAGTAAAACACAACATGTTTGATGGGACGAAGGTTCGAGAGAATAAAGGTGTTACAACTGGCCAAGGTTCGATTCATCTAGTCTTTATTAAATGCTTTACATATATTAGGAAAACTCTTGTCAGATCTGAATGTGTTGCCCACCATTTTGAGTTGATGTATGGTTTAATGGTTAAATTAAAGGTAGTAGCTCTGGTTAAAGTCTGTGGTTAGCCATACCTATTGTACTCTAGCTTCATGAACACTGATTGTGGCTTTATTCTGTAGATCAACCTATGTGTTAAAAATACACTACTGTTGATACAGATTGCTTTGAATGTCTCCTAAACAGCAGTGCACACAGATCAATGCAAGAATGAAGCAACAGTGAATCCAGAGGGATGTTTTAGTGAACTCAGTAACAGCAGGAATAATACAAAGAGACTAAATACCACTGGGTTATAAATAATGCATGTAGTCTATATACATATGGAAAGCATTACAACTGCATACGCATATATTTGAATATTATAAGTGCACCATATTATATAATTTTACTTTTACTGTACTGTTGTTTGTGAAAAAGCACTTTTGTTTAAGTAAAAGACTAAAGGACTGAGAAGAAGGAGCTACAGAAGCATAATACACATCAAATATAATATGATTGATGCCTTAAGAGGAGAAGTTAGTTAAGAAGCTTCAGGAAATATATGTCACTGAGTCAAACTCTATTGTGTACTGTTTCTCTAAGAACCACAACAAATAATATTTACTTCAAATTACATTATTCTGCTACAGTCATACTATATATATGTATAGGGCATGAAGTTTGATTTAAAAATATGTTTATACAAGAGTACTGCGTGACCTGGGCAGAAATCTGTTGCTGTTCTTATTCTACGTTAGGCTTGTCTTCGCTAAAGGAGCAGTAGGCTAATAAAGAACTACATACATTTATATAACCCTGAGCTCTGAAGCAGTGCAGTTATTTCTAAAACTCTAATGCAGCAGTGGGAATAACGACATGACGTGAGTGACTCCAAACAATGGCAGCAGCTTTCCAATGTTCAGCCGTTGTGTCAGTCAGCCTGACAGTCGGTTCAGGAGGCTGCTGGACGCTCAGTCAGCCACGAGCGGGTCACTCCATCAGACTCACGTGACTCAGATGTGGAGAGGCTGACAGGTTTGGCTGACAGCTGACTGCCGGACACCGTGTAGACCGCTCGGAAGAAATGGACTCTGACGCCTTCAGTCTGTGTGACTGTGAGACCGTGAATGGTCTGGCGGTCGGGGCTGTTTCTCTAAAATACCTGCTGAGGATACACTTGGGACCTTTTATTTCACCGGTGTCAAACAAGCCTTCAGTCTCCTTTCTCCAGCCCTGGACCACACAGTTAGTCACAGACAGTCACTGAGTCCTGCTGGTTGTCCAGGCCTGGCCACTTGACCTGGGCCTATCAGTCAGAATTTAGGCTGGACCATTTCATAAGCGCTGACAGATACTTACATCCCTGACCAGGAGAAGGCTGTGCAGGTGGAAGCTCCCTTTTTTGTCTCACTTCCTTTTTTCCGCCTTTTTCTCCCTTTCCTCTCTTTGCATTCAATCTCATCCAGTCAGAGTCAAACCTGTCCTTCTCTAAGTCAGTCCCTGCTCAGATGGGACACTTTAAATGTGACGACTAAAATGTATTTCAGAGTGTAAAAGTCAAGGCTTTGCAGTATGTTTCACTCTTTATCATGTGTTATTATAGGTCGATGCTGACTGAAATAATCCAAAGAACACATATCTGTGAAGTGCATGATGGGGACTGGTCAAAAGAAATAACTGCTTTCAATAATGACCTGAACATAAAAGGAAAGAAAAAAAAGACCAGGTTAAACTAATGTGGTATAAAGGGATAAAACCATCTCTTCACATCAAAACAGATTTTCAATTAAATTCAGGGCACATAACGCTCTCGTCTTTGTTCTTGTCTGTTCCCACCTTTGGGGTTAATGCCCAAAAGAAAATAACACACACAGGTTTGTCTGATGTCACTGGAAGGGCAGCTTTTATCAGGTCTGAATATCAACACTTTTATAGTTTCATTTCAGGAATCAGACCAAAACATTGATGCAAAAATGTTCCATGAGAGAGAAAAACACATAGTAACATGATTTAAGATGCACTCTGCACAAAATAATGGAATTTGATGGAGTCAGCCACTGTGATAGAAGGTATTATATCAGTGTGAACGTAATCTTCAAGTTCAAAGTGCAGGACAAAAGTTCTAAAGTTATAGGAACAACAAACATCCAAACATAATCAAAATAAAACGAGTTCTTTGGAAATGCAGTGAGATTTTCTGAAGCACTGAAAGACTCCATTTCTGGAAAAAAAAAAAAAAAAAAAAAACAAACAAAGCAAAAAAATAAATAAATAAACAAAAAAAAACAAAAACAAATATAATAATATTAATAATATAGTAGGAGTTATACTGTAATATTGTCAAAGTGATTTAAATAAATATTGTCTGTCACATGCTTTTCTGTTTTAAATTCACGTTTTAACCTTCCTACGCCCCTAGAGCATTTTTTGATGTTTCACGCCTTTTTTTTGTGGATAACTTTGGCTGTGTTTATGCAAATGGGATAAATTTTTCCTCCGGTGTGTATTTTGGGATGACTTTTAAGATTTTAGGGTTTTTTGTTTTTTTTACTTTTTAATAGACTGTAAAATCAAAATAGTAACACTCATGGTCCTTCGTCATTTTTTTGTGCCATTGACTTCCATTAAAAACATGTTTTTTGAATTCACTGCCATTGCTGTATAAATTTTATATTTGTATTTTTTTTCATGGATTCATGATAGTGAGGGACAAGAATTTTACTTTATATTGTTTTCCACTATATGGCATCATTTTTTCCATATATGAGAGAGAGAGTTCAAAATGGGGCAATGGCTCCATTGATGGTTGTATAAATTAACATGCCTATAGGGCCCATTCAACAAATATTCTGAACTAAAATGATTTGGGTGTATTTTAGGGATGTCATACTGTGGTGTGCATGTGTGTGTTGAGAAATTAGTGTGTTTGTGTATGTGTGTGTCCGCATCCAAAATGCCTTACCAAGAAATGCATTACTGTTGCCCAAAAGTTGAATTTTGTTCAGTTCAAATCGATAAAGTGCACAAAGTTCAAAGCTTCTGCACCCATCAAAACCTCATCACACATGCAAAAAACATCAAAGGCTCACTGACAAAGTAATCTAAAAAAAAAAAAAAAAAAAATTGCTAGTCTGGCTTTGTTTACACAGGTGTTATCCCAGAGCAAAACAGTATGTGTCACTTAGATCGTGGTCTTAGATCGGGGTTCATTTCGTCCCAAACTGCCAAGATGGAACGCACAAGAAAGTATAATTTGGCCGAAGCTATGAACCTCCTTGATTTGCTCGACGAGAAGGATGCTCCTTCTTCATCTGATGATGCATCATCATAGGATGATGAAGAGGTGGAAGATATAAATTATGTGCCAGGGGCCAAGGGCACTTCGGAGGAAGAGAGTGAGGAAGAAGAGATGGAATTGAAGGAGCGAGGGGGTGAAAGGGCAAGCCCTGCCCCACCTGGATATCGAGGAGTGGTCTTACCTGGTCCCCAACTGTGAAGAATACCATTCGGTACCGGGCCGCTGGGATCCCTCGTCCCAGGATCACCAGCTACGCTGCCTCCCAGATTCACAACATATTTGATAGTTTTTCTTTTTTCATCACAGATGAAATTATTGATATTATTGTCACACAAAAATAAAAATGAAGCAAAATCAAACTTGATGCCAGTTTCTGACATTCCCGGCTCTGATAATGCCCCACAAAAAAAAAAAAATCTTATGGGGGGATGCACGGTAGCAGAGTAGGTAGCGCTCCTGCTTCACAGCAAGAAGGTCGTTAGCTCAAACCCTGGCCGACTCAAACATTCTTGGCTAGTTCTGGCCAATTCAAACATCCTTGGCTGATTGTGGACAACTCAAAACATCATCAGCTAACTCTGGTCTTTCTGTGAGGAGTCTGCATGTCCTCCAGCTTCCTCCCACCGCCCAAAGACATGCATATATAGGTCATTTGGCAACTCTAAAGTATCCCAAGTGAATGAATGTGAGAGTGAATGGTTGTCTGTCAGTGTCTGTCTCTAAGTGTCAGCCGTTCAACTAACTGGCCATTGTCCAGACTGTACCCCACCCAAGGCCCAAAGCTGCTGGGATAGGCTCCAGCCACTCGCGACCTCCAACAGGACCAAGCGTTAGAAAATTAATGAATTTATCTTATGGAAAATTATTCACTTTTTGTGTTTTTTGTCTTATACTGAAACCAAGTTCTAATCACAATAACTGACATTCAAGGGGTTAAATCTTAGAAACACAATAAATATTTGCTATGTATGGTGAGGACTGAAGCTAATAATAGTATCCATTAAAAAAAAATGAATTATGCATTATTAGATAATATTTCTATAGCAGTCTTTACTGGAGCATTTTTTTGTGCTCTGATGTAGCATTTATCATATAATCTGACACTACACAAAAAATAAAAATGAAGCAAAATCAAACTTGATGGCAATTTTTGACAATCCCGGGCTCTGATAATCCCCCACAAAAAAAAATTTAATTTGCATTTATTGTATTGAAAATTATTCACTTTTTGTGTTATTTCCTCCTATTTTGAAATCAAGTTCTACTCACAAAAACGGGCATTTAAGGGGTTAATTTTAAAAACACAATAAATATTTGCTATGTATGGTGAGGACTGAAGCTAATAATAGTATCCATTAAAAAAAAAATTGAATTATGCATTATTAGATAATATTTCTATAGCAGTCTTTACTGGAGCATTTTTTTGTGCTCTAGGGACACTGATGTAGCATTTATTATGTAATCTGACACTACACAAAAAATAAAAATAAAAAAAAATCAAACTTGATGTCAATTTTTGACAATCCCGGGCCCTGATAATTCTTCACAAAAAAATTTTAATTTGCATTTATTGTATGGAAAATTATTCACTTTTTATGTTTTTTGTCTAATTTTAAAATCAGGTTTTATTCACAAAAACTGGCATTTAAGGGGTTAAATTTTAGAAACACAATAAATATTTGCTATGTATGGTGAGGACTGAAGCTAATAATAGTATCCATTAAAAAAAAAATTGAATTATGCATTATTAGATAATATTTCTATAGCAATCTTTATTGGAGCATTTTTTTGTGCTCTAGGGACACTGATGTAGCATTTATTATGTAATCTGACACTACACAAAAAATAAAAATAAAAAAAAATCAAACTTGATGTCAGTTTTTGACAATCCCGGGTCCTGATAATTCGCCACAAAAAAAATTTAATTTGCATTTATTGTATGGAAAATTATTCACTTTTTATGTTTTTGTCTAATTTTAAAATCAGGTTTTATTCACAAAAACGGGCATTTAAGGGGTTAAATTTTAGAAACACAATAAATATTTGCTATGTATGGTGAGGACTGAAGCTAATAATAGTATCCATTAAAAAAAAATTGAATTATGCATTATTAGATAATATTTCTATAGCAGTCTTTATTGGAGCATTTTTTTGTGCTCTAGGGACACTGATGTAGCATTTATTAGGTAATCTGACACTACACAAAAAATAAAAATAAAAAAAAATCAAACTTGATGTCAATTTTTGACAATCCCGGGCCCTGATAATTCTTCACAAAAAAATTTTAATTTGCATTTATTGTATGGAAAATTATTCACTTTTTGTGTTTTTGTCCTATTTCAAAAATCAGGTTTTATTCACAAAAACAGGCATTTAAGGGGTTAAATTTTAGAAACACAATAAATATTTGCTATGTATGGTGAGGACTGAAGCTAATAACAGTATCTATTGAAAAAAAATTGCAATTATAAATTATTAGATAATATTTCTATGGCACTCTTTATTGGAGCATTTTTTTGTGCTCTAGGGACACTGATGTTACAAAAGTTAAAGGGGTGTAGGAAGGTTAAAACATCATAAAAAGTCATGTTTACCAAATGAAATCTAACCTTTTTTTTTTTTTTTTAAAGATTATATTTTGTTTTTGTTTTTTTGGCCTTTATTGATAGTATACAGTAGCTGAACGGGAGATGGGATGAGGGATGGTGAGGAGCGACCTGGCCGGGGCTTGAACCCGGGTCTCCTGTGTGCAGGGTGTGTGCTCTAACTGGGCTCCCTGGTGCACACCCAACCTTTTCCATCTTTAAAGGCTCTGTAGAACATGTGAACAACTTTAGGGTCTTTGCAGCCATGTTCTGTCATCTATAACAAACTGGGGTAAAAAAAAAGTCAGTTCAGCAGTGCTCAGTTTGTCATCTTGGGGCTATTGAAGGAACAGACACGGGAAGTAATGTAGCTGACATGGCTCGTTCCCTTCTATGAAGCTTTAAATTACTATATTTCTAGACAGAGGTAAAAGACGGGCTAAAAAAATCTTAATGGTTATCACAATTTATGCATGAACGAATGAACTGCAAGCTATTTAAAGGTAAATCCGGTGAATATGCAACAACTGACCGTGATAAGTGTAATTTAATTTTCCTCAGGTGCTCAGCAGGCAGGCTTTACACTCTAATGTCCTCTCACAAATGTGCATATTAACATACGTACCAATATGTCCGCCTGAATGAGGTGCTGTCGCAAAGTGGATAAACCCAACTCGGTGGAGAAGTTAGGTAAACACGGGAAATAGTGGAGCTAATCCTCCGGAGGGTTGGTGCTAGTTGAAGGGAAGTCGGAGCAGAACAGAGTCGCTGTGCACAGTAAGCTGCTCATCCCACGGTGTGTGTAAACTATGCATATGAGTTTCTATTGGTACAGTCCATGTTTGTCCTCCACTATGTAAATATCCATCATGCGTATGTGGAAGTGGCATGTGGGTGGGTGTGTATTTGAGATCCACAGAGGCGTGCAGTGCTAGGAAGACTCGGGCTGCTGTAATCCGAGGTTTACACGCTGTAATGCTGCTGAGAGCCTGCAGGACTCACTGGCAGAGAGCAAGAGAAGGACAGATAGAAGAGAGAGAGAAAGAGGAGAGAGTGCAGAGGGTGGGAGCGTAGGAAAGGAAAGAGCCACAGGAGGAACAACAACCGAAAGATAAAAGATGGAAAGAAAAAAAAAGTTTTATGTAGAAACATCATTTTAAGGCAAAGCAAGTCGACAAGAACACAAGTCTTTGGAATTAGCAGGAAACAAGAAGTACTGCTACCATTTAAAGTGTGATCATTAAATAAAAATGTTTACGGCCATGCCTAAAGAAATGAATGGCTTCTTCTTTTTTTTGTCTTTAAAGGCCTTTCTCTGATAAACTTCTGCTGTAACTGTGCGGTTCCATTTAAAACAAAACTATAGACAGTGTGGTTTTACGTCACAGACCATTAAAAATCTCAGAAAGTCTGTTGCATTTATCTAAGGCCTTGAGGTCTTTTTCAAATGTTGCAGACAAAGTAATTACAAAGACATGGTAAAGAAGTTGAGGATGGTAAAAAGAAAGTTTGTGGGCAGCAGTACAAAGTTTCATACCACGTTATAACATAGGGTTATAACGGTTTGATTTATGTCTCAAAAGCTAATAATTGACTTTAAAATTCCTAGTAAGAGTGCCTACCAATAACAATCCCTAAAAATACTGAAATGCATAAGGAAACTGTTTAAACAATTAAAAGAATAAATGGATTAAAGGGTATTTGATACAACAGCCAAAGAACTTTAAAAAGACATTCTCTAAAGTTTGACGATTCCTATCACAATACACTGTTCAATGATAATACAGTTTTCCTCAAATGCGAGATCTATGGGGTAATTTCAGTGGTCAGGGTAAGTTCTTGCCTTACTACAATATAAAATGTGGAATCTCACTTTGCAGACACTTGGCAAAACTACTTTAGACGAAGAGTAAATCATAAGTGGCCAAGTTGTGAGGGCCGTCTGTGGCAGGTGACCACAGAAAGAGATCAAAGGCTCAGCAGTAAGAGAGGCAGCCTGACATTATTCAGTTTTTGTTCTGAAGGGACTTAATGCAAAGTCAAAGGAGCCCGAATGAGCGAGAGCAGAAGATAGCGCCTCAAAATGAGATGAGAGCAGTGGAGACGAGGGGAGAGGAAATGGAACGAGAGAGGCAGACCTGACAAGACGGAGAGAGAAGAGAGGGAAGATGGATGCCATATCAAACCAATGCAAATCTGTTCCTCTCACTGTAATCACTTTAGCGTCAGTCCGCACTCGCATGACGCCAATACACACCACAAATCCCTCTGGCCCGTGTGGAAAGCCTGTGAGAAAATGTACCACAGACGCCTGATTCACTCTGATGGTTCTATGATATCTTTAGTATTCAGGCCTGCTCCACTAGACTGGACTGAAATCTGTGTGTCCGTGTGTGCAGAAACCAGAGCAGTGACCAGGCAAATATTCAAATTAAAATCACACCAGAGCTAGAAATAACCTCCTACCTAAACAGTACAATATTAATGGTGAGTCAAAAAGCACTGGGGGCATGTTAATGAGCTCCTGTTGCATTCAAGGTTCACTTTATAGGAATGAATAGTAATAATAAAGACAAGGGGCACCAACTCCTCTATTTGAGATTTGGTTTGTTTTCTATGGTTCCTCTCTGTGCTGCTGATCTGGAGTATTCTCTTTGGGCTTTGTGAATGTCTGAAGGTGACATAAAAACAACGCAATACAAATAAAAGTGAAGGAAAACGATGCACATCAGGCAGATGGAGGATTGTTTTCAGCTATTCTTACCTTCACAATGTTCTAGTTTGCCGTTAATGTAAAAAAAAAAAAAAAAAAGCTCTTTTACTGTTACACCTTCTACTCTACACTTTTAATGGAAATCTTAAATATTACACTTTTAAAGATGGGCTGTGTAGTTTTATTAACCAGACTCCTCCAGATAGAACTGCTCCACAGAACATAGTCTGTTTCACATCTGTTTTCCCGTTGAAAGCGTTTGCAAAAGGGAGGCGCCTTCTGTCAAAAACTTGGTGTTGATTGGATAAAGCACCGACTAGTCTCCACTTAGCATGAGGTTTCTTTAACCAATCACAGCAACGACATGACGTGCCACTCTTTGTGCTTCTTTCAAAGAAGAAATACTCTCTACTTCTGATAAAACTGTTTCGATGGCAGCGTCAACGCTAATGTCTTTCGTCGTAGCCATGTTGATAACAAAGAAGAGAAGAGAGCGCTTGTTGCTTTCTTCAAATTAAAAACCCGCCTCTACCTGTTAGTGCTGCAACATCATTGGTCAAAAGAGTCCGGTGAGTACACGGTTTGACTCAAGCGGTTTGGTTGGAGCGATACAAGATGGATTTTTGGAAGAGTTTTGGAAACTCCCAAATCTCGCGAGAATCCAGCTGCAGCGCAAGGTTATAGTTTTATGGCCTTTTTCGGCAACATCTGGTGACAAAAAACAAGTGCATACTATTGTCTATGAACATTGACAGATTTGTTCCATTTTGTTCAACTGGAAAATGTACTAGAACATTTGAGTTTGGCCACTCCACTGCTCTATGAACTGAAATCTTGACTTGCACTGGTCTGTGGATACGAAAACTGGACTACAACACTGTCCCACAGAGTGAATCCTTCCTCAGTGATGGGAGCATGCGTGACAAGTGTGTATGCATATGGCTTTAGCTGACTCAATCAGTCAGAAAACTCTTCTCAAATTGTTTGAACAGGACCAAAGTATGTCATAATCTGCAGAGGACAGACTTTATTAAAAGAAAATCCTTGGTGGTGATTAAGTCCCTGTCCTCCATGTGGACCTGTACAATAAGGGACTAAAGCAAACCCTGTTTCTTGAGTCAAATTGTCTTAGCAGAGTGGTTCTTGTGGGGTTAACTGTTGCCTAGGGAACTCTTAATACGGTGCGACTATGTCTGATGAAAAACACCTCGTACTGAAAATGAGGTCTTCGTAATTATAAGGGAAATAATTGGCTGGTGTTCCTATTAGCTTTGGGCCAATATTTACTGATTATTCAGTGGCAGAGTGAAGAGGCCGTGATTGGCCTCTAGAGGCAGGATTACACCTAAGAACTCAAGTCAGGCAGCTGTTCTGCACTACTCTATACCCTCTCCTTA
>CM072156.1:5079503-5109510 GCA_036850595.1 Rhyacichthys aspro | reverse complement strand
GATAGACTGATAACAAAGCAATTAGCCATGGCAGACTTTGTGTCTCCATATAAGAGGCAGATGTAGAGGAATATACAGTAGGTTATCTTCTATAGTCACTGTGGGTAATGGAGCCGAAAGCCAATTCTAACACAGTGCAGCGGTAATAATTATGAGCGATCTCAGGTGTCTGCTGTTGCCGTTATGACCAGACTGTACGCTTCTGTCTGGAGCATGAAGGGGATACATTCTCATGACAAGGAACTGGAGATTGAAAGGTGAAGGATATAATGGAAGACTGGACACATACTTACCTACTTTTAACTTTGAGTGTGCTGTCAGTGACTGATTAGAGATTGGGTGGAGCAGTGGTCGATCTATTTATACAGGCACTTAGGCTACACCAGCTAAAGGCTACAAGCTACAGGATGCTAAGGACTTTTTACAAGGAGGTTGTACATTAGATAACACCACAGAGAGGAACCAGAGGGATACACAGATTGCTTTACCTGTGCTTTCTCATCAATGACAGGATTAGAACACACACTGAGAAAGATGCAAGTCCCACATGGACATAAAAGGCATCAGAGACAGACACAAATGTACATTAGGAGAAGAAACACGTGGCTTAAGGGTATGCAAAAATACATTAAGGATATAGCTTTGCTGAATGAAAACATCACAGTATCTTTGTCAAGCAGTGATTCTAGACATGTGACCAGGATCTCAGTCTTATTAGATCTTACTCATATTATTTTGCTAATGTTTATAGAGATTGCTTCGAGATGATCTTCTAAAGCTAAGAGTTGTTCTCTCAATACAAGATTATACTATAGAAAACCACAGATAGAGATATGCCTGTGGTTCAACAGTAAAGAGTGCTCTTTGGTGGATGTTGTTGTTCATTATTTAGAAAGGGCTCTCTAATTCAAAATGCATGTGGAGCACTCATTATCAGTTAAAAGACACATCGGTGACAGAAGGCAAGGCCTGTACAAGAAAAATACATTTGACTTCATATAGTATGGAAGTTAATGCACACATTGAGAAAGATGATGATGTATAATTGATTGAGAAAAATAACCAAAGTTCATTTAATGTGGTTGGACATGTTTTTTTTCCAGGAAAAGTCAGTGTTAGGTGAAATCTTTTTGCCACAAGTGCTAAGGCCACCGAGTAAGGGCTAAATAATAGAAGGAAGGTTTGATTCCTGGATGAACAGTGAACACTAGCAATACAAACATTACATTTTCTTAGTAGAGTATCCGTCTATAAACACATGATCAATAGGAGAACACTACAAGCCATGACATGGAAGCCTGGTGAATACTAAGACTAGTTGAAAAGCTATAGACAGCTTGTAATTACAGGACATATATCAGACCTGAACATTCTGATTCTGTATGTTTTATGATATTACAGAAGCCATGTTCCTCAACACAGGTGACATGTACCATCTTAATTAACCTCAGTACAGTATTGTCCATCCAGCATGACATCATCTTTGTCTATCTCAGCCCTGCACTGAGTGAGGGCACATGTGGGCCTTTCCATAAGAACCATTTTACAATATGAAGCCTTCACCTTTAACCCCAGAACTCGTCTTCCAATTCAGACGGCATCAGGCTTTGTTTGCTCAGCTTCTTTGCTCAGACTCACAGGAACGACAGAAATTGCAAGGTTATATGTATAAAGGCAAACGGTGATGTTGGTTTAGTTACTTAATAAATGTAATTGAAAACCAACAGTAGGCCAGTCAATGCTGAGTAATAAGGCGACTTCAGCAGGAATCCTGTATTACAAGTGTCTTAACTCCCTCGGATATAATTATGCACACTGATTAGGGAATTGTGCTTTAATGTAATTATACTGTGCTTTAAAAGATTAATTTTGTCTGAGATGGCAAGCTGCGCTACGTTGGTGTCTAACCACATTATCTATAATCACAGTTCGGTATCTGTGCTGTTATCTGTGAGGGGATCCCTCTGGTGTGGACGACAGGCAAAGTGGCTCTTTATGTTTGCGTGAGGCTGTCGTGAACACTTCGGATGTGCATTCAACACCTGCGCACACAGATGTCTCTTTACAGCGTTTCTATGCAGGACAATATGTCAGGCTTTCCATCTTAACCTATATTATCCAACAAGTAGCTGCAACCGAGTCGTCTGATTGGGACTGAGAGGCCTTCTAAGTGTGCTGAACAATAAATAAACAAATAAATAAAACCACTCTGCTGCACTAAAGTTACCACTGATGGGGCATTCAGGGAGATATATTCTACAGAAATACACACAGGGCTAAGTGAGTGTTTGTTTGATGTTAGGATTAGCTAACCAAGTAGTGATTCCTTAATAGCATTTTGGCAAAGTTCAGTAAACATAAGCTAATGTAGACTGCTTATTAGGTGGTGTGTCAGGGTAGAGCTAAATGAATTATTTAGTAAGACTCCAAAAAAATGAAAAAGTGGCTGCAGAAGTATCACTGGACATTCAAGGCATGTTTACTAAATCCCTTTCTTACCAATATTAAGTACAACTATATATCCTTGTCACTGATTTTGTGGCACTTATGTGTGGTTCCCTGAAAGTCAAAAGGAATAAGAACTTGTGATTTCATTTACATGGGCAATCTAGCTACAAATAAACTAGAAATTGGAGTCTATTCTGAAAATGTCAATTATGTCACACGTACAAGATTGTGTCTAAATACTGCCACTATCTCAGCCTCTGTCTTTTGTGTTGAAATAACCATAAACGTTGTAAAGAGCAGAAGATAAAAAGCCGGTGCAGAGTTAGATATAGATCAGTTGTATAACCAGGGATACAAACAGCAAATGTGCCGGGACACAGTTTTCTACAATAAAGAGACAGCCACGTTCAGTGAAATGTGCCTGATTATATCAAATAAAAGTACCGTGGAAAGCTAAATCCAGGAACTGTCTCCTATATTAGAAACTCACACTTACCCTGCTGACACCACGGCCTCTGTCTTCTCCATAATTGGTTCCCAGGATCTCGAAGAAGATGTTGGGGTTTGTGCCATTGTCAGTAAACTCCAGGAAACTGGTGAGGCCGCTCACTCCAAACTGAAAGTCAAGAGATGATAAGTTAGAGTTATTATTCTACACATTGCTTCAAGAATGCATTGTTCTTGTGCATTAAAGTAGACCCTAATGTGACAGTCCTTTAATATTTAACAGATGAGAGTTTGGAAAAGGATGCATCAATTTAAAAGTCAAGCATTAATAATTCACCAAAGAACACTTGCTGAACTTTGATTTTGAGGATCCTTTGTGAGACTTCACCTGATGCAAAGATGGCAGACTTACTCTATTAATAAAAGTGTCTTTTCTGTCCCAGCTGTGTGGAATCCTGTGTGGAGAGTGTGAGTCAGTGAATGCCCTCAGCAGCCCTGTGCCCTGCCTCTGGGGAGATGCCCTGCCTCCTGGGACTGTGACCCGTCATTGAAAGTGACACTGTGCCTGGCTCAGGGAACTGGAGGTGTAATAATCTTTAATCTGACTCACTCTGTGTGTGTCTATGGCAGGGGTCGAGTGTGGACCAGCTCAGGGCTTTGAATGTCTCACACCTGTGTCTTTATATATAAACCATATATTTACACTAAAAATTAGTGTTGATTTGTCTGTAAATAAAGTTGATGTAGAGAAAATGACTATCAGTATATCTTTAATAGCTTTACTGTATGTTTGTGCAAATAAATGCCATTAACGTGCGATTTAATTTGATCATCAGCAGAGCCGTACAAGTGTATTGTTACCATATTTAATTATTTCATCTCATAGGAATACCACACAAAGGCTCCCACTCAATAAAGTACATGTTTATTTGCTTCTGTGCAAGCTTAGCAACTGTGAAACCCACTTGGATACCGTTCACTGCCTTTTTGAATTAATCTGTTAATTAATGCTGGCAGCTCGATACAGTATAGGGCAATGCATTCACTTTCTACCTGATAAAAAAAAGACCTGCCATTGGATTAAACTACTGTGCCTTAGGAGTACGTCAGTGCTAGTGGTGGATTTGTACCAAGAACTAATGGTTGAAGACAGTTGCTCCACTTGCACTTCTCACAGGTAACACTATCGTTTAACCTGCACCATTTTAGAGCAGCGCTGATTGTTTTAAATGAACACTAAGCGGGTTCAGTAAAACTCCAGATCAACACCTGCAAATAAGGATTTATTATTACCATAATGGCTCCACATAGAACGGGCTGATGAGGCTCACAATAAGTAAGGCACACTGCTGCTCCACTGCAAATGGCAGCGATGGCAGGCTGTTGAACTCGACTCTATTAGCGCTCACGGCTCTTTAACGCAGCTCTATAGCGACAGCCATCAGGGTCGGTTGAAGCGGCGCGGTCGGGTGATGAAAGTGTTGCCAAACGCCAGCCTGATCTCAAGGTGAAATGCAGAGATAGATATGAAAGACACTGAGCCTCGTTTATTATTGTGTACTGACACTAATCCTAAATTAGCATTTCACTTGGCTTCGTCACTCAGTCAAAGTGCCATCCCTGAAGTACTTTTCTATTGGTATCAAAACAGAGGGCATTGATCCAGTTGGAATTAAGACTGATGAAAGTGTTGCTAAAGCGCAGCACAAACTCAAGGTGAAATGCAGAGGTTCATAAAATCACATCTGCAGGCAACAATCGCTCTTAACTAAACGACAACAGTTCAGATGAGGAGAGGCGCCTATTGACAAGTGATTTGTAAAGAGAAGTGTTTATTTTAACTCCCTGTCGTTGTCTGAGTTGGAAAGTTTTGAAAGTAGGGGACAATAGGTGGATTTATTTTAGTTATTTAGAGATTCCTTCACATCATTCATGAACTTTTGAAAGGAATTTACTAATAGCTAGAGACGCCACAGCACAGATTCATTTATGAGCGCTAAAATTCTCAGTATAATGGTGCTTTCTCCCACAAATTCTCTTTACAAGAGCAGGGCGATCAATCACATTAATGCTTTTGAATAATGTCAAAAAATAGCTATTTAATGGGAATACTTTCGTCTAACTGTCATGCTGTACACTGTGTGAAGGCTAAGCTGCTGCTAATGCAACTTATAATCACCAGAGAAAGTTAGGAGCTCAAAGAGAGAACGGGAGAAAAACATTCACATGAAAAACGGTCAAACTGTGCCTTAAAAATGTGCCCTAACATTAAGGCCCATGATCAACGTGGTATGATTGTTCGATAATTGATCTGCACAAGCTCTTAGTGAAAGACTGCAGTCCTGACATTGTTCCAGTTGTAGCTGTTAGTCTAGAGATGGGGGCAGTATTGGGGCTAAGGCTAGATCCGGTAACTTTGCCTTTACCTCTTCTATTTAGACAGAGGGGACTGAAAATAAAAGAATCTTCATTTTTACTCTGAAGGTCAGGCACATTCTCTGCTGCTGCTCTGCTAGAAAATATTTGAATCCAAAAGTAAGCTGACATTTAAATAGCCTTTTAAGAGGAAAAAAATATATATAATTCAAATTGTACACACCTGAAGGAAAATTATTTTATTTTTAGCCACAGTGTCCAACCAGAGAAATCTTCTACAGATAAAAAGTACATTTAGGTATGTCTGAGGCGTTTCATTGAGTTCGTTCCTTTACCTTTTTGACCGTTTCCAGCATGCTCCTGCCTCCCTGCCACGGTTTGGAGTTTTTCCGAATGCAGCTCAGACTGGCCATGCTGTGCCACTTCCTGTCCTCCAGTTTCCTGTGGAAGGTGTTCGCCAGCAGCAGCACCGAGTCATAGATGTACTTGTTGGTGATCTATGAAGAAATGCAGAGAGACACAGAGGGGCACATTTATCTAAATCCATGGCTATAATCAAGGTAACAGCTATTCTTCTTGGCGTCGACTTCTATTACAAGGTCATATGTTATCATCTAGGGACTGGACTAAACATCAAAACCTCATTAAACCCACAATCACACATAATAAACGTATGCGCGGTGTAGAGTTAAAGAACATATACAGCACCAAGCGGTTAATAGGTTCCCATTGTCCAACACATGATGCAATTTTGATGCATAGAGCCATTCGTCTGGCCTGACTTTTACAAGTAATCAGTATTTCTCTATAAAAAGAGAAAGGAGGGAAGAACCTTGGGATTAAAACCTGTGGTAGGTCTGTGTGATATGACCACGAATACGAACAGAATGTTATAGACTGTATAGATAATCGATTATTAGAGAAGCAGTGCACCAACATTAAAACTATCCTGTGGCCTGGAAAAGTAAATAAATCAATTCATGGGGATAAGAAAAATCTATTCCAAAAATCTTCTTTTATTTTTATCCATCCATTTTGTGTGATCCGTTTGCAGACAGGTGCATCGGGAGAAGGATCGACAGCAGATCCCTTCATCGTTGGATCTTTTTTTCCTTTGACAGTTTTCTTCTCTCTTTCTGTCTCTGTCTACTGTGACGTCTATTGCTTCCTTCTCTGGAAATTAAAGTAAAAATCTACGGCTCCACGGGGAGCTTGAACGATCAGTGCCTTCTGCCCTCCGAGTGAGTATAATGTGTGTGTGTGTGTGTGTGTGTGGTCAGCCTGGCTTGATGTGCTTCAGTGCAGTGTGAAATTGGGCTTCTGGGCCACTCTCTGACCGCTGAGCTGATCAGCTTCCTCTGTCTCCTCCCCCAACCCCCTGCTCTCCTCTCTCCGGCTGCTTTGACTTTGGCTCTGTCCATACGAATGCATTATCATTTTAAAACAGCAACGTAGATTGAATAGAACCTCAAAAACCTCCCCATCTGCAGCCTTTTAGGAATCGTGGCAGTATCGTCTGGCAGGGTTTGGAACGTGAGTGGCCAGGGCCCTGTTTGAAGCTGGATTAAGAGGTCAGTGAGATAACTTCGAGGTTAACCCTGAGTATTCAGTATCACGTAGCTGGCTCACTTTCTATCAAGGTAGATCTCTGCAGAAACTTACGCTGAATGGTTAACTTGCTCCTGGACAGGTTAAGATGCAGATAGCAGAGCAGATAGTAAAAAAAAAAACTCTCTACAAGTGGCACAGCTCGTCTGAAACTGATATAATATGAAGTCAGGACTTATGCAGATGTTTACTAAATAACATCATGCTCAAAATTAATGCTTTAAAATCCACTGATTCATAGACTTCAATGATAATGGTTTTAATGCAACATTTTAGCAGTAGATTCCACACTTCTGTCTGGTTTTTAGTCTTTACTTGATGTTCCTTCAACCAATGGTGCTGCTGGCTTTGAATAAGCTAAATAAAACTCTCTTTGACAAAGTTAATGTGATGATCCAGACTGTGATTTAGGGTTTTGTGATGGGGTGAAGAGACGTATCTGATGTAGGTTTAACTAGCTTCACAATACAGGGCCCTGATGGTTCTGCTGCACAGGGTCTTCACTATTTAAGACCATCTACAACTCAACCACAGGGTTTGAAGCTAAAACATGGTTTAAATCATTTTCTAGTGCAATGGACAGTGCAATCAGTTCTTCCTTTGCCTCTTATAGTAAATACTGAATAAATACTGAATTCTTTTTCTTTGTATACTGTATAAACCTAGACTGTGGAACCAAAACATGACTCATTGGACTGTTTGTGTAAGCGCTGTATCATGAACTGTGCTCCTCTTCCCGGCCGTAGTGAGGATGCTGAATGAAGACTTTGGGATTTAAAACAGAGAAACCATCTCCTGTCCGTCCTTTTACACCTCCCACCCTCCTCTGTTTAAGCACCCACTCACCTCCCACTCGGACACACAGGAGGTGTAACAGTGCGCTTCAGCCACAGCACCGTTTTAGCTCTGCCTCTCTTTGTCACACAAAACCACATTGTCCTCGGCTAAAATGAGTTACACGAACGCACAACAGCCTCACACAGCAGAATGAATGCGTACAACCGGACTCTACCCGGAAAATAATGAATACATTCAAAGGCCTTGATTCTTGATAATAGCTTTTTACACTTGAGGAGCACTTGATTCATATTAGGACACAAAGGGAGAGCCTTATTTACGTATTATTCAATGCTTCAGGGCCCTCCTGGTCTGGGACTGGCTTTGCATCACAAAGACGCAGTGTTAGTCTGAAACATAACGCTCCCAGCTATTTCTTACATAAGTCCAAAATAAGATCTGTGTATTTTGTTATCTGATTTTAAGTAAATAATTTGTTTTTGTTTCAGAACGGTAGCGCCTTGTCACCCTGTCTCATTTTCATTTAGCGGCAGACGTCAAGTTATCCACACAAACATTAAGACCTCATTTCTGTTTTCCATGTATTTCCATCTTTCATCAATGCACTTCCCTCAGGCTCCTGTGCATCCACATAAATCAACAGCACATTAATTCAATTTCATATTCTGTCCTGACACATAAATAAGAGTGTGTTTCCCTTCTCTCTACTCTATTTGATGGGAGCTTGGTGACTCACACACCCAAAAGGATAATAACTGCATACATATTGCCACCCTGGAGGACAAATAGGAAAAACAATGGAAAGAAAATGGCACAGAAAAAAAAGTTTTATATAAATTGAGGTACACAATATAGATACAGGATTGTGGCTGAAGCTGCGACAATGTCAAATCAGAAAGAAAGAAGTAGGTCGAGAAATTGTATGAAATGTCAAACCAGAAATGAATAATTCAGCTAAGACCAATACACCACATCTTTATATTCTTTTATAATTGGGTTTAATTATGGGAGGCTCCATTCTGGGACCTTTTTGACCCTTTTTGTCCAAGTAAAACCTAAGACAAAGCTGTGTACATAAAGACAGCTAGACTTGACTTTATGGCGCCACACATTTAGTTTTACACTTTGGAAACTCAATATATTACATACAGTATGTAGATCTAATTCAAACTCGACAGATAAGTGGGATCCTGATTAAGTCACGTCACATAAACCAACAACGAACGTCCTTTGTGAACCATGTATGCAGCCAAAGGACACACGGTACATAATAGGATTAATGTAGTCAGTTTCAGATGAGTGAAAAATGCATTAATGGACTTAACCAGAGCTGGACAAGCTTAATCCACATTTACACTTATTATTTTAATTTTTCTGCTGGTTTTGTCTTCTAAAAATGTACGGGTTCATTGTCAGCTCATCTGAGAAGTGTTTGTCACATGACCCTCACCAAACCTACAGGTCGTAGTGCAAAAAAGTGATAATAGGAGTTTGTATAGCATATTAGCCTCTGTCCTAAGGTTTAATGGTGTTTATTTAAGATGCTTGGTCTCCAAAGAGTATTTAAATGTCAAAGCACAGACAAAGTTACACCTCAGTTTGTAATCATTTATGTGAAAGTTCATTCAGCTAAAGAACTGCCCTGGTTGTGGCCATACACTTACTTATACTATGCATGCTCAATTTAGGACTTTATTTTCCTAAAGAGAGTTGAGAAGAGTCACAGGAGAAAGACCGTCTGGAGACTGTTATGGATGTCTCAGGAGAGGTTTATACACCATCAATACGGGACTTTAAAGCTTGATATTTTTAATTTTAAAGTAGATTATAGCATACTTGAACAAATGCCACGAACACCTGCTAATAGAAACCAGCCTGCCTCTTTGAATGGCAATTAGCAGTATAGTATAAATATAGTGGAGTCAAAGTATCCCAGAATGTACTGTGAAACAATTAACAAGGGTCGCTCATGAGGAAAATACATGCCGTGCACCTCAAACTCGGCGGATAAACAAGTCTAAGGCTAATCATGGTGGAGTCCACATAATTTACATCATTCCACAAAGTATTTTTACTGGACGTAAAGGGAAAGGAGGTAAAAAAAAAAGTGACTTTCAAGTGTAATCAAAAGAAATGCTAAAAGTTAGAGCACATGTTCAACTAGAAAACAGAACATGACACATTTTTGTTTAAAGTTGCTGCATCACTGTCATCTCTAAGTTGTGTCCAAAGCCCTTTTACTAGAGGTCATTTCATTCTGCTGAAGAATCGACTAGAACTTTACTTTTGGCTTGAAGCGCTCTAATACCTTTCACTGAACATGTGCTTTGTCTTACACTTCACAACATTATGTAAATTCAGCTTCATTTTGACCATAATTCACTTGCACCGTCCCGTTGTGGAGAGGACCACATGGCCACACATATGGTCAAATGCACCAAGCTGCCAGTGACATGATCTATTAATCCCCCTGAGCCCACCCTGCACATAAATATTGTATAGTGGCCAGATTTGTGGAAAATCACTGACCTGCCTCCCAGAAAAAAACAACTCACCTCCAGCTGCTGAGCTCGGGGGTTTTTGGGGTCACACAGGGAGGTGTTAATCCTGTGGTTGTGTTTGACACAGCGCTGAGTTGTGTTTTGCGGCATGGGAAACGTCTGGCGCACCAGCGTCAGTCGGCCGATGGACTTCATCACTAACTCCTGCAGGTCGTAGTCGGAGATCTCCTGAGAGAGCAAGGAGAGGGAGAAGGACGTTAGGCGCAGGAAGAAGAATGATGGCGGCTCATAAACGAGCAGAATGGAGGACAAATATAGAGCGGAGGGAAAAATCAATAAGAGCTTATAACAGCAGCAGTGTTCAGAGTAAAATAAAGAACAATACAAAAATACATGAAGGTCATCTCAGATTAAAGAGCCTAACTTCTGTCATTACTTACACTCTTAAAAGATCTAGTTCGGGTCAGACAAATTCAAACGGCATTCAATAATGACATTCAATCATTTTTAATTACTAAAAACCATATTGTGTTCGTCATCTTAGGTACACAGCTCTCAGTGAGTCAACAGACTCATCTCATACTTCTAACGGGGTTAGAAGGATTCTGTTTCAGACATAGACCTAGACTTCACTTTGATTAAGGCTTTTCAAACTATCAAATAATCACACAATGATCCAAGCAGTTTACACAGGGATAATTATAAATAGAGGATCAAATTAGGCAAACTAGAAAAAAATAACTTTAAAGTGCCACAGAACAACTGGGATATAAAAGCTGCTGTGGATCTTCTTTAGCTTTGATTCAGTGAGGTCTTTTTGAAGCAGTGATAATGAGAGCTACTCGTAACAGATGGCGGTGGCGAGGAGTAAAAACCCAAATGCTCCTCTGTCGTGTGCACACATGTGTTTGCACGTACTCTGCATGTCCTTGTAAAACCTTGAGGGAGGAATCATTGCTAATTTTAGCCCGAGGACACAGTCTCTCCCTCACTCTCTGTGTCCACGGATCTCCATCCGTCCCGTGGGAGAGCGGAGGGTCAGGCGGTGATGAGATGAGAACTGACGGTTATCATCCCCGCTGGAGCTAACACTGCCACCAACCGAGACGGCCTCTGCTTTCTCTGGAAGTGTGTGTACGTCGTCTGTGCTCGGGCCAGTTTGGGAGCTAATCTCAGGGTTTTGTGAGAATATGTCTTGATAGGATTATCTAAAGATTGTGATTACATGACATTAGGGATGTTTACATTGAAAAAACAGATCTGGAGTCATGGATCAGTGCAAACACTTGGTGTAATACAGGCATCCTCCATTACTGATGCATGGTCTATTTGATTTTAGAAGACACACACAACACTTACTGTCAACACAAATGTTCAAAATACATACAAAACAACCCTTGAATGATCAGCCTGTGTAAAAGCTTCATGTTCACTTTGGTCCTTTTTGCAGATATAATAAGAAAAAGCCATTAATTCTGTGCACTTTCATCTTGGCATAATTTAAGGTCAATAGCAATAGGATCAAATTAGGCAAACTAGAAAAAAATAACTTTAAAGTGCCACAGAACAACTGGGATATAAAAGCTACTGTGAATCTTGAGCTTTGATTACCAAGTGCAGTTGAATCCTTATGTACATATCTGTAATAACCTTGAATGTGTGTGAATGCAAATGAAAAAAGTTTATCAAAGATGTTTGGATCTGCTGCTGGGATTATTGAAAAAAGATTAAAAAATAAAAAAAGAATGTAATATGTATTCACGAGGAGCGGTTTAAAATAATTAAAGTTTTAACCTTGTAAGAATGCCCTGTGCTCTGAGCTATCCACTTTCTAAACAGACAAAGTAAGAAATTCATTTGTTGGCTTTGGGCTAAAACGTGGCAAAAATCCCAAACAGTTGCCTCCACAAAACCCTGAAGGAGACTGAACTACAAAGCAAAAAAAAAAAAAAAAAAAGATGCAGGACAGAGCGAAAAAAAATGTCGAAAATTGCTAAAAAGGCAGATCTGTGGGCCAAAAGAGAATTAAGATTCACAGCGGGCAGTCAAGGGCGTGCAAAGAAACATCGACACGGCAAGAATTATCCAGAGTGGCCCATTCAAAGCATCAGACTCCCAGAAATGGAGATGTATCAGAGTCAGGCGTGTGCTCAGGATCACACCAAGACTTCACACGACAAGGCCATTCAGAGCATTTGTCCTCTCAACAGGACTGTCTTTATCATGTCCATGTTCTGTCTCTGAAGGACCTGATTTTACTGATGGAGGTGGTAATCCACAAAAGAAATCAATGCACACCAGGGAACAGATGATGGGTGTGGTCAAGCCCTTACTGTGTGGGGTCTACATTTATTTATTTATTTATTTACCTATTAAATTTATTTATTTATTTACTTCCCTATTAAATTTATTTATTTATTTATTTATTTATTCATTCATTTATTCATTTATTTACTTCCCTATTAAATTTATTTATTTATTTATTTATTTATTTATTTATTTATTTATTTATTTATTTATTCATTTACTTCCCTATTAAATTTATTTATTTATTTATTTATTTATTTACCTATTAAATTTATTTATTTAATAGGGACACATTAATGATCATCTGTAACAAATGCCTCCGCTGTAAATGTGCCCGATTATAGCAGAATTTCTCATTTCCGTCAGCGGTCCCCAGGCATAACACACAATTAATAGACACAAAGACATGAGAAAAAACATGAGACAATAAAACACAAGTTAAAAGTGTTCCCAGATTTGATTTGATTGTATTCACTGTTTCAAATGTCTCGTCCAAAGACATTCATGTGTCTCTAAAGTGGCCGACTGTATGAATGTCAGTGAATGGTTATCTATCAGTGTCTGTCTTGCAACAAACGGTCTATTGTCCAGGTTGCACCTCACCTCATGTGATAGGCTAAAGCCCTCAGTGACCCAGATTTAATCCATCACAATGAAATTAAACCATTATACCACTGTTTAACACACACAGGAACTTTGTAATGCCATGAATAAATAAAAGAGATGTATTTGATGTGTATTCTACTAAAGAATGGCATAATCCTTTCACTCATTGTCAATATTTACCTGAAAATGAAAAAAAAATAAGTCCAATAAGTGTGTGATTTTTAGCTTTGATCTTAAAAACTGCTTTAAACTGAGACTAGACTTTTTGTCCGTTAAAAGTTATACATAAAGATTAGAAAAATGAGTATTGTTGACATAATTAAGTATGAAACCGTCACTGTTGACGAGGCTTTAAGAGCAGCACCAAACACCATCAGACTCAAGTTTCATATCTGACAATTTCCCGTGACCTCCTCAGACCTTTGCTCTGAATGAGCTCTGGAGCGAAGTGAGCATTACTGTTAATCCATTCTCATTAAACTCACTTGTCCTTGGAGCTGATATTTGATAATAATTATACAATCACTCCGTCCAGATGACGCTTAATGGGCTTCAATTTGGTGCCACTAAGTAACTCCCAGAATCCAGCAGCTCGGCGGTTTATGTGAAGCCGTTTTCTCTTTTAGCCTGAAGTTTAGGTTCCCAGGTGTCTGAGCCAAAAACACACCAGCTCCGCCTTTCTTCTCACACACAGCCACAAATCCACGGCTTCGGTTTTTATTTGAGCATCACAGTCAACAGCAGAAACACTTTCCTACTCTGAAATCACTGGCATTTTTCTCTGACCTCTAACCTTTACCTGATTTATCCTGTCACTCTTCCCTCCTCCACCCAAACCCTGCTTTTCTTTCTTTATCCGAGGATGAGGGTTAGAAAGGCTTATGTTATACAGTCTTTTGTGCTTGTTGTTGCTGCTCTTTCTCTTTTGTGTAGCCCTCTCAGTTTTATCTTCGCTTTACAAACAGCTCGACTTTGTTTTGCTCCCGAATCAAAGGTTATAATATCAAAACAGCTACAACAGACATGTCCAAAGTCTGACCCGGGGCTCAATCATGGCACAAGGTAAGATTATAATTGGCCCTTTCTTTTTCTGTGACAAAAGAAACAGATTTGATTGGGACCAGATTGACGGAACCACTCAGTAGCTCCGTGTGGGACACTGTGTGACCTGTTCTGAGGTAAAAGTTTTGACAGTGATTTCTTTCTATTCAATTCTGTCATGTTTTGCTCGGAGAGTTCAACCAGCTTTTTCTTTTTGACTTTTTGACTGTCGACCATAGGACATTTTCACACTGTCACATTTGTCTCTCCTTTTTCAAAGTTTAGACACCACTGAGCAATAACAATATAAAAAAAATATAATGTTACTTGGATAAAAAATACTGTAGATCCAATGTTATTAAGAGACACTTTTGTTTTGTTTTGTTTCTAAACTGTTCAGAGCTGCGTCTCCTTAAAGTAACAGTTTGGTACCAAATAAATACATATAAAAATAAATTCACTTGCATAGTTCCCAGCTTGAATAACCTTGTCTTTCAAAGTACATTATATTTGTGATTGCCACATACTCCATCATGTAGGACGGTGCAGGAGTTAATGCCATCTGCTTAAAACACATCGAACCAGATCAACACAAGATCTTAGACATAATAAGGATTAATATAAAGACAAAACTATCCCGTGTGAGTTTATAGGAGTGTTGTAGTGTTGCAGTTTTATTCCTCAAAGTATGTGTCATGCCATCATCATTAATTATTCTATCCATTATTTCTGCTTTAGTTTTACTCTATTTTGCTACAGTATCCTCAGAGGGTCAAAACTCAAAATTAATTTAAGTGATGGTGCAGTTATCTTTTTATTATATTTATTTTATGAAGTGAACAACAATTTTTTTCAGGACAATACACATTATTTCCAGGACATTTTCGATTTGACCTAAATTACTGATGATATGGACTTGTTTAATGTCATTATTGTATTACGTTATAAAGTACGTATTTGGATAATCGCACCGTTGTCAATGTCATAGACTGGGAGTAATGTGGATAGGAGCACTCCTTTTAGCATTATGTAATGATGGATATTTTTTATACAATTCAAATTTGAAATGTGTGTCTGTTTACGTCTATGGCTCATTTAAAATAAAATAAATGATCCGTGTGTGAGCCCCATCAGTCAACTCTATCCACCCCATATACTATCACATAAATGCAGACTCCTATTTACTATGTACTTTAATGTACTGTCATTTATATTAAATAAACAGTGTCCAAAATGATCTACGATGAACTAAATATCTCACCATTTATTTCCAGGGCCAGCCAGTATCTTTAGGCTGCTCCAGTCACTTTGGAGCGACTCCAGCTGTGCACAGTGGGCACAGCTGTTAACACCCGCTCCCTCTGCACTTCCCAAAATAAATCTTCTCAAACACAACTTAGCTTGAGATGGTAGCCCAATATCGCATTCCCTCGGAACCAGCCACGGGGCGTCTATAAAATATATATCCATCTTAGAACCATCATCCTGAACACCATCGGGTTTCTTTTAGACTTTGTTAAAGGGTTTGTATGTAGTTTTCATTAATCAGCAATTCAAAAACTGACCAATGTAGAGCTGAGCTGCCATTAAAGCAGTTTCAAAGCATGAAAACTGCACATTAAGTACTGAGTCAAAGTAAATGCGATTCACATGAACTTCTCTAATATCTCTAGCCTTTAAAACTATTTCTGTTCACATTTAAGACGCTTGACGACCTTTTGCAATCTCTTACGTGCAATAGATTTTAAAAATGATGGTGGTGCCTCCTCTTTTCCTACAGGACACTATTGAAATACCCATCGTCTGAAGAAGAAATGTTTTGGAAGAATTTAGATTTACTTGTTTTTGCCGTTTTCTTTTTACAATGTAGTAGCACACTCTCTGCAAAAATGTATGAGCTCTTAGTAAAAAGAGAGTTACACTTTGATGTCATACTTAGAAAAAATGTAACTCATTTAGTTTTTTCCTAAATCCATGTGAATGATTAGCACAAACAAGAACAAATTGTCCAAATTGACAAGAAAGTGAGTCACTTGAGAGAGAAACTGACGCAGGAGAAGGCTACAAACTCAAAGGAAGAAATGGCAATGAGAAAGTCCGTCCCTGTGCTCTCCCCACTCCCTCTCATCCTGAGCAGAACGGAGACGATGCAGAGAAGGAGGATGATCAATTATGAACAGTGAACTTCCCCTCAGTGGGACCGTCTGACTGCTGACTGCAGATAAAGCACACTTGTGACAACCACACAGTATCCTCCCGTCCATAATAAACCACAGGAATATTCATTCTCCGTACGCTCTCCACTGGAACATATTACAAGTGCAAAAATATTGTAGCTGCTCATCCATTTTAAAGACGCCCGTGGACCCCAGCTCCACACAGCCCACGTACAAATATTAGAGGAGCTTCTCTTAAGATCTTTAGCACAAAGACTAGCTTTAAACAAGGATTTCTCTGAAACACCTTCATCAGGTCTTAATCCATTCTAGAAAATATTATACTCCAGTCCCATTCCCAGCATCTAAAAACATGCCCATTACTTTTTTCATAGACACTTTATGTTCTTTGTGACTTTGTTCCTGGAAATATCACATGAACAATTTGAAGTTTAATCATTAATTACTGTTTTTACTTCAAGTTACTCCTATTGACAAAATGCAAAAAGGGCATTCAGGAATAAAAAGGCCATTCTATTGTCAACAATGTTTGTAATTTGGGCATAAAATACTACAATCACTGATTTAACACATTACCAAAAAGTTCTTTGATTACTATAAAGACATTTCAATTAATGTGCTCAAATACTGACAAATCTGTAATCTTCTGTCAGTATAAAAGACCTCTATGATTGGTCTTTTTTTTTGAAATCTTGCTGTATCTGAAGTGACTAAAAGGAGGAAAATATTGTGAAAGAGCAAGAGCAACTTGTGGCGCAGCCTGCCAGACTGCATTTCCCTCCTGACTCCTCAAAGGCTGCAGGTACAAAGTGATCCAGGCTCCATGCTGCTCGACACAAGCTGGCTCCAGACCGGCATGTTCCACCTCCACAGAAGCTAAGCAAACTGCAGGTTTGTGCCAGAAGCATGAGGAGCGTTGGACCAAAGCAGATGCCTGTCAGGATACGAGCCACATCAAGGCACTCAACCAGAATCCAGACGTGGCTCTGGCGAATCAAGCAGCCAGTTACGGTGGACTACTCACCGAGCTGCCGGGTCGCTAGCACCAGAAACGTGTCCCGTGGTGCTCAGGAAGCGTCTTTTCAGAAACCATTAGCTAAACACGGAACAGGACGAACTTTTTGGCCTAGAAACCTAAACCACTAAAAGCATTCCTTTGTATTTTCTAATGGATGATGTTTGTAAAAGTTAGCAGGGTCAATGTTTGGCTCCACTCTGTGTGTTCGTTAATGTTTGTGCGAGTGAGTGGCTCCATAGACCTCCTGTTGTGATGCTGCCAGTTCATTCTTACACCCAAAGCTTCCATTAGTAAGCGATTCCCATTCAAATTAATAGCTAAATGCCGCTGAGCCCTCTGGTTTGTGAATATGCATTGTGAAGGAAAGCTCAACAGTGTGTCTTTATACACAACAAAGACTTGAAATGGTGCTCTACTCATGAAAACGGTGTAAAAAAGATAGAAAGCACAGGCTAATGGAACATCAAGTGTTCAATCTAACCCATAATGCCTGAGATACTTAAGAAGAAGGCCATAGCCGTGACAATGTTATATATATATTTAGAGTAAAAATGTGAGCTCTCTTGAAAACATCCAGGATGAGAGAGACACCAGGGGATTGACTGGACACAATAAGATATATGAAAGTAGACCTACAGGAACCATACATCATCTCACGGCACTGACCTCATTAATCAGGATCCAGTGACAATCGAAGGCCACCAGGTTGGTCTCCACCACCTGCAACACAAGAAACAACATGGAGCATTGAGAAAACATCCAAAAAAATCTACGGAATATGTAAATAGACAGCTGTGAATGAGAAAGGGTTAGAAAACAATACAGTACGAGTTATTCACACATTACAGTTTAGTGCAGATTAGCGTTCCTCATTAGAGTTAGGCCTCACATTAATCACAACACTCACTCTATTGTTTTATGACAACTTCCTGTCTCACCTTCCTCCTCAATCACGTCAGAGCCATTATCTTTCTTATCAATGCTCCTAACTCATCGCCTCAGTCTGGAGCTGTACCCACTGCTTTCTTTGATCGTTCTTCATTCCCTCGCTGCTGGTGTTAAAATACAGTTCCACTCGTATATCATTAGCTGTAATTGTCTAGGTAACTGTAGCACCGTGCGTCATAAAACACCCTTTAGCCGTAAACAAAAGGCAACAGCTGGAGAGGGCGACAGAGCGTGGCTAATAGTGCTTTAATCTCCCACAAAGTCGCCATAAAACTTCATCATTATAACGCAGACGGCTGCCGTAAAGCATCCTGTCCACAGGAAACATGGAGAGTGCACAGTCAGGAGCAAGGCTGGATGGAGAATGAAGAGGGAGGAATGAAAAGAAAATGTCATGTTCAGTCTCAGTCTCTTTCTAGATGAATATCTATAAATTGACCTGTTGCTTAGGCACGTATCTTATGACAATATAAAGGACCGATCTTTGCAAACAAACAGTGTCCATTTCATTGCTCGTTAATGACTACAGTAAAGGTTCGTCGTGTATTTACGTTGCTTATTTCAAGAGTCTCCAGTGATACACGGGGAAACAAAATCCAATTCGACAACATCCAACCACGATGTGCCACGATGAAGCACACTCCATTCTTAATACTAATCCTCTTACATTAGAATAACCTGTAACGAGCAAAGATCTGCCCCGTCCATCAACATGAAAGCTCAGTGCCCCTCCTCCTTGAGTTTTACAGCAGCCATTGTGCATTCCCCAGATCTGACTGAGCCTTACACCTGTTGCATTACACTCTAGAGTCTGAATCATGAAAATCAGATAGGTGCTGATATTGTTTTTGCTAACACTGTGCTGACTTGTGCTTGACAAAATACTGCTGGTGTTTAAGCTCTTCTGTCTATCCCAGACAACAATATATCAGAGCTGTGAGACCTTGTGACATTATGAGCAATTTTTCTCATTGAGGGAATGAAGTATACTTGCTGGACACTCATCAGACTCCAATAAAAAAACATGAATATAAATTGAGCCATCATTTGTGAATGTGTAAACTCCATTGTTTCCACTCGTCCTATCATCTCCCAGCGGCAGGCGTCCGGACAGATGTTTCGGGCTAATTAGTGAAAGGGCAGGCTACTGACACTAGACATGACTCCTCTGGGCTCGTACTCTCTCTCTTTCACAGACACCGATAAAACAAGTCAAAGCGGCACATTCACAGCGGCTGGGGTCTCGTATGTGTGAGCCGGGACCCTCCCACAGAGCGGTGACACAGTCCATCTAACAACTCAGCGCCAGGATGACAGGTAAAAGTCACTCGGGCCTCGCTGCCTTAATGCCACCACAGAGATCAATCTGACCTCGCTGGCCAGCTCAACAAAAGCTTCATTTGTGCCCAGTTCCTCCTCTCTAAAGTCACAGGATCACACATAACTCTGGACCTGTGGTTTGGAGCAAATCCAATCATTCTATGTCAATAAAAAGTAACCCTTTTCAGAAAGTTGGAAAGAAGTCCAGCGAGCAAAGGCCGATGCGAGATCACTGCAGAGTCTGGTCATATATTTGGTTTACGGAGAGGCCCTGAAGCACCTAAACACCATTTTGAAACTCTGTGAAGCGTAAAACTGAAGGAGATTTCAGCCACAAACAAAAGAAGCTGTGGAAATGGTGGATCTAAGGGGGATCTATCAGTATAGACCTGCCACTGAAATGTGCTTTTGTTTTCTGCATTATGAATGTACATCACACATGAGGGGAAGCTTGAGGAAACAGAGTGGGCGTTGCTATTGCATAAACTGCTGTAAATTAAAAATTAGCTGTATAATTCAATTTCATGGCCTATTTGTGATCAAATCAAGCAAATAGCCTAGAGTCTGCCCTCCAAACTCAGCTTTTCACTTGAATGTCGAAACATAAACTGTGTATTGACGCAAAAAGACGTCTACCAGCAACACGTGCCGCTCCACTGTTCAAATGTTAAGCCACAGAGACTATTTGTTGAATTGTATTTGATGAGACCATTGGCAGACTCACAAAAATAGTATGCTATTAACCTCCATTCTCCCAAACCAGGTTTTTGATGACTATAATTAATTTGTGCTTCTGTGTCTGTATATGTACACGTGGGAAGAGAACAGGCGTCTTTGCCTGGGTCTTGAAGTGCAGCAGTGTGATTACTGTTATCATCTCAACGCCCTCATTCCATCTGAACGATGCACAATGGACGACAAGTATAAAGGCACAAAAACATCTTAGAGAGGGAAGAGAAAATAGAGCCACACAAACGATGGCTGGATATCATGTGAATAAACCAGTACAAAGCAGTAATAGAAAGCAATCAAACATAAAAGAAAGTCAATCCCAGCTGCAGCATTCACACTGGAATGGATTTGGGGAGAGGAGCAGCATTTCTTTTCAAGTGGTTGATGGAAAGATTTGGTGACATTTAAAAAACACATCGGTGCTCCTTTGATACATTTATAATATTTTGCATAAACTATAATAATGGAGCCTGTGAGTGAGGATAGAGGGAGGAGCTGGGTGTTTTACAGACACTGAAGCACTATTTTTGAACAATCTTGGTCCATTTTACTTCTGAACAGAGCTATACATTAACTATCAAGGTTCCTGACAACATTTCCTTTCCTAAGCACACTCCTTGACCAATAGATGTGTTATATAACTGTCTTGTAACATGTTCCACCCTCATTATTTTCCCGTGTCTATATTCTTCTACATATTTTCTCCTCCTCTCTGTCCATTTTTCTTCGTCTTTCTTTTTCAAAACTGAGCATTTGGTGCATGCCAACTGGGGCTTTTCTCCTTGACATGTCATAACTGCTGCCATTTAGGCTTAATGTCACTTTCCACCATCACGCAATTCCCACAGTGCGCCTTATGCATGTTTGATTAGGTGCTGCGTTTGTGTGTATGTGTGGGAAAAGACAATGTCAAGCTGGGGAGGTGACACCGCTCAGCTCAAGAGCTTTACGTCCTATACATTGAGCTCCTGCTACACCCGCACAGGGATTACAATCATGCCATTTACTAACGACACATAGGCATTGGTGTGTATTTGTCTATTTAAAACAAATCCTGAGCAATACATTAGTGAACCCTTGTGTTAAAATGACTGCCGGCACTTTGTGTTACTGAAATGTCAGGGAAATCTGCGTGTTGTTGTTGCAGAAAACATGGCGGAGGCTACAGCAAAAGTGCGGAGAGAAGTGTAAAATTTCACTCTGTGTGATTTAGCTTGAATTAAATTAAATACTTTATTGTCATTGCACAAAAATTACAATGAAATTCAAGGTGCACCTTCAGGATACGGACTCAAATATATCAAATTAGATAAAAGAATAAGACAACTTTCATTTTAAACTGCACACTCAATGCAAACATGGGCCTTAAATTGAGGTAGATAAGGATAAAAAAAGTCCATATTGCACTTGAAATATTTAAAAATAATATTTCAAAGTAAAAAGTTTCAACATTAGAGCTGTATTGTCTTTAGGGGCAGGGTTTTGAGTTCATTGTTCATGGCTCTGGGGTAAAAACTGTTCAAAACTCTTGTGGTGCATGTTTTAATGGACCTGTAGCGTTTACCAGAGGGCAGCGGTTCAAAGAAGTGACGATGGAAAGACTCTTTGACGGTGCTTCTGCAGACTGCGGGAGGTGAAGATGTCGTCCAGGCCTGACAGCTGGGAGTTTGTGATGTTTTGTGCAGTCTTTGTGATTCTCTGCAGAAGCCTTTTGTCTACTGCAGAGCTGCTCCTGTCTCTCACCAGGACGCCACGTGTCAGGACACTCTCTGTGCTGCAGAGAATGAGTGACACCAGCAGCTGTTGTTGCAGGTTAATCTCCTGAACCTGTGTTGTGCCTTTTTTGTACCAGTATGATATTGGTATTTGGTATTAACCGTCCATGAGAGGTCCTCTGAGATGTGCTCGGTGTGTACATCCTTCTTCTTTTGTCTTTTTGATGTTAAGAGTCAGATTATTTTTATTACACCACATTGTCAGCCTCTGCACTACGTCATATTCTAATGAGGAGTACACGAAATACAGTATACACCAGATATATACTGTTGACATAGACTAATCTGCTCATCGCTTCATGTCGTGAGCTTTAATTGACTCAAATTATAAATTAAGAGTATGATACCAATAATTATTAATCATAAAAAATAATCAACAAATTAAAAGAGACTATAGCTGAAGCAGATCCAAAGAAGGTTTAATATAGATGTGTTTTCTGTGAAGACACTTGATGAATGTTTTGAAGAATTTCACAGACAGCTCAGTCTGTCTACTTTTGGCACCGTCTCTGAGATATAAATACATCTGAGTAAATTCTTAGAACATAGAATAATGGTCTCTGTTCTTTCCTATCTTACGTTAATATCAAGATTAATTACATAGATGGAAGCAAATAAATTCTATTATTTCAAGAAGAAACAAATCTGTCTTTTGTTGGTGGTCATCTCATAAAATCCAGCATTTATTTTTAAAAGCTGGTAAAATAAAGAATACTATCCACATTAAAATGGACTTTTATGTCATTTAAGTTTGCTGTGTGAATAATTAAGGGGAGAGTATGATTTTCTACTTCTTCTTAGTGAACTAACACAACCAGAAATGCAGAAATGCTTTAAAAGTAAGTGTGTATAGTGGTACCTGCCGTGTAATAATACAATCTCCACAAATCTTTAAAAAAGCAGATCTTTTGACACTTCTCCATCACATTTGGTGAGATTGTGTCTTCTTATAGGTTTCACAGTTTTCAGTGTAAAAAACCTGATAAAAATGAGCCCATGCTGCGGTAATAGCTGCTAAGGTTTTTGGTCCTGAAACGGAGAAAGCAGTTGTATTTTCCCATTATTTGGTGTGAAGGCGTTTTACTGACCTCATTTTCACCTGAGCTGACAAAGTGCAGCATGAGGTAAAAGTCTCAAATGAAAAAGCAAAAGACCGACTGTAAAATGTGACACATTCTCTGCAAAGTTGAAAAAGGAGAATTTGTTCTTTTCTTTTTTTAGTTCTTCTTCAAACCTAACTCTGCTGTAAATAAAGTGGGTGGTTACAATCTAAGTTCTCCTGGACCAGAGAGTATTGAGACCATGATAAAACCAAGAGACAGAGTCAAGATTATTTCAGGGCAAGACCAGGTCAAGACTCAATCAAGACCAGAACCAGTCTGCAACCAATACGATAAGAGAACAGTAAAAAAAAAAAAAAATCTCAAGTCCAGTCTTAGACCAGGTCCAGACTCATGGAGGTTAGTGTTTGGTGAAGGAGACAGAGTTAGTCCAGTCTTAGACCAGGTCCAGACTCATGGAGGTTAGTGTTTCGTGAAGGAGACAGAGTTAGTCCAGTCTTAGACCAGGTCCAGACTCATGGAGGTTAGTGTTTGGTGAAGGAGACAGAGTTAGTCCAGTCTTAGACCAGGTCCAGACTCATGGAGGTTAGTGTTTGGTGAAGGAGACAGAGTTAGTCCAGTCTTAGACCAGGTCCAGACTCATGGAGGTTAGTGTTTGGTGAAGGAGACAGAGTTAGTCCAGTCTTAGACCAGGTCCAGACTCATGGAGGTTAGTGTTTGGTGAAGGAGACAGAGTTAGTCCAGTCTTAGACCAGGTCCAGACTCATGGAGGTTAGTGTTTGGTGAAGGAGACAGAGTTAGTCCAGTCTTAGACCAGGTCCAGACTCATGGAGGTTAGTGTTTGGTGAAGGAGACAGAGTTAGTCCAGTCTTAGACCAGGTCCAGACTCATGGAGGTTAGTGTTTGGTGAAGGAGACAGAGTTAGTCCAGTCTTAGACCAGGTCCAGACTCATGGAGGTTAGTGTTTGGTGAAGGAGACAGAGTTAGTCCAGTCTTAGACCAGGTCCAGACTCATGGAGGTCAGTGTTTGGTGAAGGAGACAGAGTTAGTCCAGTCTTAGACCAGGTCCAGACTCATGGAGGTTAGTGTTTGGTGAAGGAGACAGAGTTAGTCCAGTCTTAGACCAGGTCCAGACTCATGGAGGTTAGTGTTTGGTGAAGGAGGCAGATTTTTAAGTGAATATAATTTAATAGAGGTTTTCGTTCAGTCCCAAGAACAGACAAATATGCCATTTGTGGTCTTGATTGTTCTTGACATTTGAGACAAAACTGAGTAAAAAGTAGTTTGAGACCTTTTAGGGACTGAGACCATGACTAGACCAAGACCTTTACAAAATAGTCTTGAGACCAGTCTCGAGTACAACTCTAAAGTATTCATTGTGTCTTTGAAAGTCTAAGGGATCACTCGGTTTAATCCACTTATGGGCAGTTCAGAGTCAGACTGTTGGCCTTTAAAGTACCGTGCACTTTCTTTGCCAATGTAAATCCATATTACATTTGATTAGCAGTGATTTTACCCTCACATATACTGTAAAATGGATGGCAATATAATTAAGTGCTGGTGTTGGAAGCAGCAGACCATACCATGACACGACTCAGAGGGGTGTCAAAGCCCTTTGTGATTCCGCCCAACAACTAATGACTCTAAATCACTACCATTACTGTTTGTTTAATTAGCTTGTCTGATTTAACTGCGGTCACACACTAATGAACAAAGTCCATAAATGTGGAGTGCATGGGAATGAGGTGGAAAAGATGGAACGAAAAGAGGCCAACTTCTCCGTCTCTATGTGTCTGTTTTTACTTCTTACACAAGAAGCGTTACTGTGAGGAGTTTTATTATTGTTTAAGGTGTTTGGAAATAAATTAAAATGTGGGCTACATTACACCAACAAATGTCCCCAAAAGGCTTGAATGATGTTTATGAGTAATGTATCCGGAGAAGAACAGGACTTTACTTTGTCGATATATGAGTATTTTGTCAAGTCCAGGCCCTAATCCCTGCATAACACACTAAATCATGATTACATTTTGTTTCCCACAATGCATCAGTAACTAGACAGTCCAAATAAATCATAAAGCTTTGTGAGTTGTTGGAGGAGAGCTGCAAGACTGTGATTTGTCTTTAAACTGTACACAAGTCAACTTTGACCTTCTGTGGCAACATAATCTTTTGTAAGTTGTTATTTTACTAGCATTAGCTTCCTTTAGCATGTATAGACAGATATATGAGAGCTTCCCTCTTAAGGCAAGAAACAGTTGCAATAATCCAGTCAATTTTATTCATTAATCTCACTATAACACTTAGATTATTAAGTATGGATTATATCACACATGTAACACTTAAGTCTGGTCATTGTTTATTACAGTCCATCATCAGTGAAGTTCAGGTGACTTTTTATTTTTTGGTCATGTAGTGTCCACATTATTCACTACATAGTCTTCTTTATAATGCAGAGCTAAAGAGGTGAAAAAAAGTTTAAAAAATGTACACAATCTCAAATATCATCACGAAATATTTGTGGAAAAATCTTTTTTGTGTTTCAAAAAGTATGGCTGCATCAGACAAAACAAACAAATACAAATTATATTTTATTTGCTTATTGTTTACAAGAAAAACTATCTAAAATAAATTCTTGACAGTTTCAAAATGTCCGTTCTCAACATTGTCGGTATCAAAGTCGACAAATAACAGAGAATGTGTTTCAAATCAAAAAATAAATAAAAAAACAATGCACTTGAAGATCTAAGAGTGATTCAGTGCCATATAAATGCACGGGGTGTCCAGAAACTTTATATTGTGATTGAGGCATTAGGAAGTTACGCTATGTCACATGTGCACAATAAAATATTCTTAGGGACTTTTTTCTAGTATCATTATAAAACAACGCTAATCAGACAAAAAGACACCACCGTGAATGAAAACACTTACACAAAAGTGTCTTATTCAGTCTCCAGTTTGACATCGTACCTCTCCATTTCTATCCCCTGTACACATACCAACATACAATATCTGTCAGTCAACAAAAGCCACCAAACCGCATCTTGACAGGGTCTGACCCCGCTCCCCAACTCACCACAGACACCACTGCTTTTATTGATCAGCCTCTCTCTTTCTGATGAAAAGAGCAGCCGAGTCATTCCCTTTTTTTGTCCTTTCAGCAGACATTCTCCAGCATCCTTAAGTTCCTCTCAACCTCTGTCTGTTGCTCGCCTCGTCCACTTCTCTATTTGGCTGACGTATAATATAATGCTAGGACAGCGAAGGTCTTCCATAGCATGTGCCGCGGTGCCAAAGGGTAACAAGGCCAACATGCGAGACATCTATCATCCAGGAGCGCTACACACAGCCTACACAAACACACACAAGCCTGGGAGAGTCTGTGAGTGCACTACAGCATTTCATTTCATCGATCAGCCCACAAACCCAGCCACTGCCAACTCCACAGAGAGAATGTATAACACACATACCATCACACACACACACAGACAGACACACAACAGCAGCAGCCGCCCAGGCAAATATGACGATATGCAACCTGGCATTTAGATGTGAACAGATCAATGACTGGAACAAATAGAATAAGCTGTCTTGATAGGGCTAAGGTAAACAGTGTGCAGGGGGCTGTGTGTGAGAAAGCACATTTTCATTGATTTATTAACTGCTTTTTCACTTATGTGTGGGGTTTTGTCCATTTTTCAAAGCACGCACGCATGCACACAATAGCCAACAATAAATGTCCAATTAACCGTTCAATTCAAACCAGCTATTTAGATTAGATTTACAAGCTCCTGCTCTGCACAGTCTTATTAAATTATGCAGTCTGTTGTTTGATCAAAGAGAATGGATATATTATAAGGTCACGTTATATTAGCAGGACATAGAGCACACAGTTATTAAAACAGGGAAGTGTAATATCTTTGCTTCATGGCGCCGCTCAACAAAAGACTATTATGACAGTGATTAGGTCACAATATAAATGTTGAGTTGGCGAAAACATTTATGGTGAGTTGGTCTCAGTGAATTTAAACGACTTCTGGGAAGCTCGCCACTCTGTTTGAGAGGAGTTCCCTTATTAAAACATTAGTAATGGAGATTTAGCCTGAGGCAGAGCTTTTCCCATTGCAGACCATTACCTGTTAGTTGGCGAGTAAAATAACTTCATTTAAAACCCAGTGTGTGCGGTTCGTTTTCAGCCTTCCATTTATGAATCAGGACAAAGAAGACGGCGCTGAAACCCGTCGAAAATCAGAACTGAAGAGAGTGCCTCAAAGGTGAATACAAAGATTAACTTGTGCCCCCAGGTGTCACAGCCTTTACCAACGGAAATTGCCGGTGGCGAGGTCAGCTGAGAAGATGGAAAGGTTGACGTGTGTTTGAACATGGGACAGACTGAAAATTTGAAGATGGACGGATAAAGAGAAAAAAAGATGTTTGTGTTTTCAGAAAAAAATGGGAGGTGTGTGTCTGTTGTGAACCTCCACTTTTCCCAGTTTGACCTGTCTGTGGCCCTCAATATCCAGGCATCCACCCAGTCTGTCCAAGCATCCATCTGCCACTTCCTTTACCTCCGGATGACTCTATACAGGTGCACTTCAGGTCACCGGTTCATGACTCTAGATATGGGTTTGTCTGCACAGCTGCCACTCATCAACAAAAGCACACACAAACACACAACCAAACCTAAACCCTGGACGTTTCACACAACCTACACATTTTACCAGAAGAGTCTGTAAGAAGGCCCCTCGACACACTCGGAGACTAAGGGCATTACTTTAAGGACGTCGAGGACCACTTTTTGGCCAGAGATCGATGAACGAGAGCAGTCAAAGTGAAATGCCAAACCTCATAGACTTTCACTAAACAGACAGAAAGACACAAGCCACTTTTAAACTCATTTCTTTCATATTAATGTCAATATCAATAAGTATCATCAGCCAGCCTCATGTCCAAATCAGGTTAAGTGAGCAAGGCAGCAAAAAGGAGCCACGATAGCAAGCTATGTCTTTTATTACAGCCTGTTACTTGTTCTGGTGAAGTGTAAGAAATATCCTCCTTAAAGCTCCAGTAGCTGATTTTGCGCAGCGTAGTCACCTTTCTGCTTCTTTAATTTAAAAAAGATAAAACCGAACCAGCTTTCATATCAAAATACTGATATGTTACATTAAATCAAAGTTCAGAGCTATCCCTGTTTAATTTGCAACATGTTTCTCCATTTTTTTCTATCTTTTTTGAGCTATTTCGCAGTAAAATAAGATTTATTTCACAACGGAATAACCCACGTCCTTGGTTTATATCCTTGGTCCTTGGCCGACCAATGGGAGCGCTGCTTTTTACCAGAATCCTTAATTATAAAGCCTAGTCTTAACATCTAATTTTTTGACGTTATGATGAGCTTTAGGTGATTAAACTGTCAAACTAAATGCAACAGTGAGAAAAACTGGAAGGTGTAAATTAATTTGTTGAGTAAGATTGGAACTAAGGACAGATTTGGAGGTGGCCTGAGTCAAATGGACAGTATTTAGATGGATTTCTGTGGAGACTTGAGTTGGTATGAACCATGGCTCACATGAGAGACCAAAGCACTGTACATTACAGACATACACTGTTCTTATTAGGCTCTGAAATACATATTTTTTTTATTAATAAGTGACTGAGCATTAATTAAGCATTTCCGTCAGAGTGAGTCAAAGAGAAAACAATGTATACATAATTATACTGCTGGCATTTAAGGTTTAGCCGTCTATTTGAAGCTCACTCAACAGGATGTAACGTGCTCATTGTGTATCTTAATGGTAAAGTGGTTCATACACAGCAAAAGCGTTATTTTAACACACTTTATTTTAGGAAGAATATGAGAAAAGAAACTCAGGAGCACACATGTAAATATGAAGTTGGTCACATGTGTCCAGATACCTGATAACGGCTTGAAATGAAGGCTCTGAAGTGCGTCTATTAGAAGGGGCTGGGGATTAAGACCACTCACCCTTAACAGCACTGGAAATGAGTTTCCCTCAAGGTCACACATTAACAACCTTTTGTGAGGGCAGAGGAAGCTAAAGGCTCACAGTTAGGTAAGGATTAAGGGACTCAGACTCCTCTCCCAGGTAGACCCCAAAGGTTTAAACAACTTTGCATTTTGTGTTTGCCTACAGCTCGCATCAGCCTGAAATAATGAACCCGTAATGAACCCTAAAACCATATCCGGAGGCAAAAAAAAAACATTAACGTGGTTATTCTAGGAACTTCGACCAGTAGAAGCCACTTGCTGTCTCTGAGCGTTTTTAATTGTGAAGTAGAGACAGAGAAGGAACAAAGACGTTGACGAAGTGTTGATCTGTAGGTAAGTCACATGATGCCACAGGATAAAGGGCTGGTAATAAGAAGCAGTGAGTGGAGAGAGCAGCTGCCTGGGCCCTCGATTCCACTTCTGATGTGGCCTCCAGAGGTTGGAACATATGCTGATGTTGACAGCTGCAAGGACTGACCCGGCTGTGCACTCACACAGCTAACTCTGTAGCAGCATGATACCATAAAGCCATATGTCAATAATAATCATACAGTACATGCATCAAATGTCTCCATCCCTTTCTAAAGTCAGTCAAAGTCTGAAGTGTCTTAAATACAGATTTTATATCGTGCCTTGAAGGTTCAACAGAATAGTGTGATATTTTATTTTGCTGAAAAGACCTTTTGAAATGTCGATGTAATATAATGTTGGTGCAGCTCAATCATAGAAAAATCTATTCTGAAGTCATTTTCCACAAAAACTCTGGTCATCACCCAGCGAGCTTAAAATGAATCTTCAAGTTAGAGACAACCTCAAACATGGCACCTGTAATTT